>CAUYQU010067259.1:0-62832 GCA_963574635.1 Cheracebus regulus | reverse complement strand
TTTTACACTGTTGGTGGGAGTGTAAATTAGTTCAACCATTGTGTAAGACAGTGTGGCAATTCCTCAAGGACCTAGAAATAGACATTCCATTTGACCCAGCAATCTCATTACTGGGTATATATCCAAAGGATTATAAATCATTCCACTATAAGGACACATGCACACGAATGTTCATTGCAGCACTGTTTACAATAGCAAAGACCTGGAACCAACTCAAATGCCCATAGATGATAGACTGGACAGGGAAAATGTGGCACATATACAGCATGTAATACTATGCAGCCATAAAAAACGATGAGTTCATGTCCTTTGTAGGACACGAAATCAAACACCACGTGTTCTCACTCATAGGTGGGTGTTGAACAATGAGAACACATGGACACAGGGAGGGGAATATCACACACTGGGGTCTGTCAGGGGGAAATAGGGGAGGGACAGTGGGGGGTGGGGAGTTAGGGAGAGAGAGCATGGGGAGAAATGCCAGATATAGGTGATGCGGAGGAAGGCAACAAATCACACTGACATGTGTGTACCTATGCAACAATCTTGCATGTTCTTCACATGTACCCCCAAACCTAAAATGCAATAAAAAAAAGATCTACTCTCAGCAAATTTCAAGTATACAATACAGTATTATTAACTATAGTCACCATGTCATACAGTAGCTGTCCAGAGCTTATTCATCCTGCATAACTGAAACTTGTATCTTTCATCACTATCTCCCCATCCCTTCCTCTAGCCCTTGGTAATCACCATTCTACTCTCTGCTTTTATGAGCTCAACTTATTAAAATGCCACCTATAAATGAGTCCATGAAAAAAAAAAAGAAAAACAGAATGCTATGGCACATTTAAAAATGGTTACTTTTCAGCCAGTTGCAATGACTTATGCCGGTAATCCCAGCAGTTTGGGAGGCCAAGACATGCAGATTGCTTGAGCTCAAGATTTCACCACCAGCCTGGGAAACACAGTGAAACCCCATCTGTACAAAGAATACAATAATTATCTAGGTGTGAGGGTGTGCATCTATGATCCCAGCTACTCAGGAGGCTGAGGTGGAAGGATTACTTGAGCCCAAGTGGCTGAGGCTGTAGTGAGGTGTGATTGTGCCACTGCACTCCAGGCTGGGCAGCAGACTGAGACCCATCTTCAAAAGAAATTTAAAAAATCATTACTTTTTTGCTCCCATGCCAGAAGCTTTGGGGGATTTTATTTTTCATATTCAGTAAGATAATTTTGTAGGTCTGGGATCCAAAATGCACAAAAGTTAGAGCCCTTCCACTGACGTTTTTAACTCTCAGACTTGTCTATGCTGAGCCTCCGGTAGTTTATTAATTATATTTCAGGCTTTTCTACCCAAGCACTGGTTCCCACCTAGGTATCTGTCTAAAGGTTTCCACTCGGCTAAGTTGTGATGCTCTATATTGACCTGTTTCTTTTCAATTTTGGAGGTAGTGGTTTGCCCTATGACTTCACTTCACTGATAGACCTATATACACCTGTTGATTTATCAGTTTGTTCAGAATTTTACTTGTTAGGATAGAGTCATAAGTTCAGAGTTTTTTAGGTGCCAGATCAGTAAAGAAAAGTCTCTGAAATTTCTATTTTTAAGATTTTTTTTTTTTTTTTAGAAAAGCAACTAAAATTTCTGGTTATGTTTTCTTACAAAAGGTAAAATATCATTTTGTGTTTTGTTTATGTAGTGTAAACATGAAATATTACTTTTTATTCTAACTTTCAAATTAAGTGTGCACAATAAGTATTACAGTAGCTGTAGGCCAAGAAAGAATTTTTTCTTTTTAAAAATATTTTTATTTTACTTTAACTTCTGGGATACGTGTGCAGAACATGCAGGCTTGTTGCATAGGTAAACATATGCCATGGTTGTCTGCTGCACCCATAACCCATCATCTACATTAGGTATTTCTCCTAATGCTATTCCTCCCATAGTCCCCCACCCCTAGACAGGCTCTAATGTGTAATGTTCCCCTCTCTGTGTCTATGTGGCCTCATTGTTCAACTCCCACTTATGAGTGATAACATGCAGTATTTGGTTTTCTGTTCCTGTGTTAGTTTGCTGAGAATTACGGTTTCCAGCTTCATACATGTCCCTGCATCATTTTTTATGGCTGCATAGTATTCAGTGATGTATATGTGCCACATTTTCTTTATCTAGTCTATCATTGATGGGCATTTGGGTTGGTTCCAAGTCTTTGCTGTTGTGAACAGTGCTGCAATAAACATATTTGTGCAAGTGTGTTTATAGTACAATGATTTATAATCCTTTGGGTATATACCCAATAATGGGATTACTGGGTCAAAAGGTATTTCTGGTTCTAGATCCTTCAGGAATTGCCACACTGTCTTCCACAATGGTTGAACTAATTTATACTCCAATCAACAGTGTAAAAGCATTAATATTTCTCCATCTCTCCAGTATCTGTGTTTCCTGGCTTTGCAATGATCACCATTCTAAATGGCATGAGTAGTATCTCATTGTGGTTTTGATTTGCATTTCTCTAATCATCAGTGATGATGAGCTTTTGTTCATATGTTTCTTGGCCTCATAAATGTCTTCCTTTGAGAAGTGTCTGTTCATATTATTCATCCACTTTTTGATGGGGTTGTTTGTATTTTTCTTGTAAATTTGTTTAAATTCCTTGAAGATTCTGAATATTAGCCCTTTGTCAGACGAATAGATTGCAAAAGTTTTCTCTCATTTTGTAGGTTGTCTGTTCACTCTGATGACAGTTTCTTTTGCTTTGCAGAAGCTCTTTAATTAGATTTCATTTGTCATTTTTGGCTTTTGTTGCCATTACATTCAGTGTTTTAGTCATGAAATCTTTGCCCATGCCTATGTCCTGAATGGCATTGCCTAGGTTTTCTTCTAGGGTTTTTATGGTTTTAGATGTTGCATTTAAGTCTTTAATCCATCTTGAGTTAATTTTTGTATAAAGTGTAAGGAAGGAGTCCAGTTTCAGTTTTCTACATATGGCTAGCCAGTTTCCCCAACACTGTTTATTAAAAAGGGAATCCTTTTTCCATTGCTTGTTTTTGTCAGTTTTGTCAAAGATCAGATTGTTGTAGATGTGTGGTGTTATTTCTGAGAGTTCTGTTCTGTTCCATTCATCTATATATCTGTTTTGGTACATGCTGTTTTGGTTACTGGACCCTTGTAATATAGATGGAAGTCAGGTAGTGTGATGTCTCCAGTTTTGTTTTTTTGCTTAGGATTGTCTTGGTTATGTGGGCTCTTTTTTGGTTCTATATGAAATTTAAAGTTGTTTTTCCTAATTCAGTGAAGAAAGTCAGTGGTAGCTTGATGGAAATAGCATTGAATCTATAAATTATTTTGGCCAATATGGGCATTTCACGATATTGATTCTTCCCTTTCATGAAAATGGAATGTTTTTCCATTTGTTTGTGTCCTCTCTTATTTTCTTGAGCAGAGGTTTGTAGTTCTCTTTCAAGAGGTCCTTCACATCTCTTGTAAGTTGTATTCCTAGGTATTTTATTCTCTTCATAGGAATTGGGAATGGGAGTTCATTCATGATTTAGCTCTTTGTTTGTCTAATTATTGGTTTATAGGAATGCTTGTGATTTTTGCACATTGATTTTGTAATCTGAGACTTCGCTGAAGTTGCTTATCAGCTTAAGGAGATTTTGGCGTAAGATGATAAGGTTTCAGTGGCAATTTGACTTCCTTTCTTCCTATTTGAATACCCTTTATTTCTTTCTCTTGCCTGATTGCCCTGGACAGAACTTCCAATACTATGTTGTGAGAAAGGGCAACCTTGTCTTGTTCTGGTTTTCAAAGAGAATGCTTCCAACTTTTGCCCATTCAGTATGATATTGGCTGTGGGTTTGTCATAAATAGCTCTTATGATTTTGAGATTCAGTCCATCAGTACCCAGTTTATTGAGAAATTTTAGCATGAAGGGGTGTTGAATTTTATTCATGGCCTTTTCTGCATACATTGAGATAATCATGTGTTTTTTTCTTTGGTTCTCTGTATGGGATGGATTGTGTTTTTTGTTTTGTGTATGTTGAACCAGGCTTGCATTGCAGGGATGACACTGACTCGATGGTGATAGATAAGCTTCTTGATGTGCTGCTGGATTCAGTTTGCAATTTTTTTTTTTTTTAGGACCTTCACATTGATGTTCATCAGGGATACTGGCTGGAAATGTTATTTTGTGTGTGTGTATCTCTGCCAGGTTTTGGTATCAGGTTGATGCTGGCCTCATAAAATGATTTGGAAAAACTTTCTCTATTTCTACTGTTTGGAATAGTTTCAGAAGGAATGGTACCAGCTCCTCTTTATACCTCTGGTAGAATTAGGCTGTGAATCCATGTGGTTGTAGGTTTTTTTTTTATTGGTAGGCTATTAATTATTGTCTCAATTTCAGAACTTGTTATTGGTCTACTCAGGAATTCGACTTCTTCCTGATTTGGTCTTGGGAGGGTGTATGTGTCCAGAAATTTATCAGTTTCTTCTAGATTTTGTAGCTTTTTTGTGTAGAAGTGTTTATAATATTCTCTGATGGTAGTTTGTATTTCTGTGGGATCAGTGGTGATATCCCTTTTATCATTTTGAATTGCATCTATTTGATTTTTCTTTTTTATACTTTATTAGTCTGGTTAGCCATTTATTTTGTTAATCTTTTCAGAAAACCAGCTCCTGAATTCATTGAATTTTTAAAGTGTTTTTCATGTTGCTGTCTCCTTCAGTTCTGCTCTGATCTTAGTTATTTCTTGTCTTCTGCTAGGTTTTGAATTTGTTTGCTCTTGCTTCTCTAGTTTTTTCAATTGTGGTGGTAGGGTGTCGATTTTAGATCTTTTTTGCTTTTTTCTGTGGGCATTTAGTGCTATAAATTTCCCTCTAAACACTGCTTTAGCTGTGTTTCAGAGATTCTGGTATGTTGTATCTTTCTTTTCATTGGTTTCAAAGAACTTATTTATTTCTGCCTCAATTTTGGGAACAGGAGACTAATAAAGAAGAAAATAGCGAAGAAACAATCAGACACAATAAAAAAAGATAAAGAGATATCACCACCAATCCCAGAGAAATACAAACTACCCTCAGAGTATATTAGGAATGTCTCTATGCAAATAAACTAGAACATCTAAAAGAAATGGGTAAATTTCCTAGACACATACACCCTCCCAAGACTAAACCAGGAAGACATCAAAACTCTGAGTAGACCAATAATAAGTTCTGAAATTCAGGGAGTAATTAATAGCCTACCAATAAAAAAAAAAGCCCAGGACCAGAAAGATTCACAGCTGAATTCTACCAGTGGTACAAAGAGGAGATGGTAAAATTCCTTCTGAAACCATTCCAAACAACAGAATTAGAAGGACTACTCCATAACTCATTTTATGATGCCATCATCATCCTGACGCCAGAACCTGGCAAATATACAACAACAAAAATTCTTTGACTTATATCCCAGATGGACATCGATGCAAAATCCTTGATAAAATACTGGCAAACTGAATCCAGCAGCACATCAAAAGCTTATCCACCACCATCACATCAGCTTCATCCCTGGTATGCAAGTCTGGTTCAACATATGCAAATCCTTAAACGTAATTCATCACATAAACAGAATGAATGACAAAAATCACATGATTATCTCAATAGATGCAGAAAAGGCCTTCAATAAAATTCAACACCCCTTCATGCTAAAAACTCTCAGTAGACTAGGTATTGATGAAACATATCTCAAAATAATAAAAGCTATTTATGACAAACCCACAGCCAATATAATACTGAATGAGTAAAAGTTGGACACATTCTTTTTGGAAACTGCCACAAAACATGGATGTCCTCTCTCACCACTCTTCTTCAACATGGTATTGGAAGTTCTGTCCAGGGTAATCAGGCAAGAGAAAGAAATAAAGGCTATTCAAATAGGGCGAGAGGAAGTCAAATTGTCACTGTTTGCAGATGACATGATTGTGTATTTAGAAAAACCTCATTGTCTCAGCCCAAAATCTTCTTAAGTGATAAGCAACTTCAGCAAAGTCTCAGGTTACAAAAGAAATGTGCAAAATTCAGAAGCATTCCTATACATCAGTAGTAGACAAACAGCCAAATCATGATTGAACTCTTATTTACAACTACTACAAAGAGAATACAATACCTGGTAATACAACTTACAAGGGAGTGAAGGACCTCTTCAAGGAGAACTAAAAACCACTGCTCAAGAAAATAAGAGAGGACACAGACAAATGGAAAAACATTCCATGCTCATGGTTAGGAAGAATCAATATTGTGAAAACGGCCATAATGCTCAAAGTAATTTATAGATTCAATGCTATCCTCATTAAGCTACCATTGACTTTCTTCACCAAATTAGAAAAAAATACTTTAAATTTCATATGGAACCAAGAAAGAGCCTGTATAGCTAAGCCAATCCTAAGCAAAAAGAACAAAGCTGGAGGCATCCTGCGACCTGACTTCAAACAATACTATGAAGCTACAGTAACCCAAAATTCATGGCGCTGTTACTAAAACAGATATATAGACCAATGGAGCAGAACAGAGCCCTCAGAAATCATGCCACATATCTACAACCATCTGATCTTTGACAAACCTGACAAAAACAAGCAATGGAAAAAGGATTCCTTATTTAATAACCGGTGTTGGAAAAACTGGCTTGCCATATGCAGAAAACTAAAACTGGACCCATTCCTTACACCTTATACGATAAATAACTCAAGAGGGATTAAAGACTTAAATGTAATAAATAACTCAAGATGGATTAAAGACTTAAACATAACACCTAAAACCATAAAAGTCCTAGAAGAAAACCTAGGCAATACCAATAAGGACATAGGCATGGGTAAAGTCTTCATGACTAAAACACCAAAAGCAATGGAAACAAAAGCCAAAATAGACAAACAGGATCTAATTAAATTAAAGAGATTCTGCACAGCAAAAGAAACTATCATCAGAATGAACAGACAACCTATTGAATGTGAGAAAATTTTTGTAATCTATCAATTTGACAAAGGGCTAATATCCAGAATCTACAAGGAACATAAATTTACAAGAAAAAAGCAAACAACTACATTCAAAAAGTGAGCAAAGGATATGAGCAGACACTTCTCAAAAGAAGACATTTATGAGACCAAGAAACATGAAAAAAAGCTCATCATTACTGGTGATTAAAGAAATACAAATCAAAATCACAATGAAGATACCATCTAACGCTAGTTAGAGTGGCTATTACTACAAAGTCAGGAATCATAGATACTGGACAGGATGTGGAGAAATAGGAACAATTTAATACTGTTGGTGGGAGTGTAAATTAGTTCAACCATTGTGGAAGACAGTGTGGCACTTACTCAAGGATCTAGAACCAGAAATACCATTTGACCCAGCAATCCTATTACTGGGTATATACTCAAAGGATTACAAATAATTCTACTATAAAGACACAGGCACACATATGTTTATTGCAGTACTATTCACAATAGCAAAGACTTGGAACCAACCCAAATGCATGTCAATGATAGACTGAATAAAGAAAATATGGTACATATACACCATGGAATACTATGAAGCCATAAAAAAGGATGAGTTTATGTCTTTTATAAGGACATGGATGAAGCTGGAAACCATCATTCTCAGCAAATTAACACAGGGACAGAAAAACCAAACATCGCATGTTCTCAATCATAAGTGGGAGTTAAACAATGAAGACACAGGGAGGGGAACATCACACACTGGGCCCTTCTGGGGGTGGAAGTCTATGCGAGGGATAGCATTAGGAGAAATACCTAATGTAGATGACAGGTTGATGGGTGCAGCAAACCACCATGGCACGTGTATACCTATGTAACAAACCTGCATATTCTTCACATGTATCCCAGAACTTAAAGTACAATAAAAATTAAAAAGTTGGCAAAGGACATGAACAGACACTTCTTAAAAAAGACATTTATGTGGCCAAAAATATACATAAAAAAAGCTTAACATCGTTGATCATTAGAAAAATGCAAATCAAAACCACTTGAGATACCTCACACACGTCGGAATGGCAATTACGCTTTTACACTGTTGGTGTGAATGTAAATTACTTCAACCACTGTGGAAGATAGTGTGGCAATTCTTCAAGGATCTAAAATAAGAAATACCATTTGACCCAGCAAACTCATTACTGGGTATTATACTCAAAGGGATATAAATCATTCTATTATAAACATACATGCACACATGTTTATTGCAGCACTATTCACAATAGCAAAGACTTGGGACCAATCCAAATACCCATCAAGGACAGACTGGATAAAATAATGTGGTACATACACACCATGGTATACTATGCAGCTATAAAAAGGAATGAGGTCATGTCCTTTACAGGGACATGGATGAAGCTGGAAGTCATCATCCTCAGCAAACTAACACAGGAACAGGAAACCAAACACCATATGTTCTCACTCATAAGTGGGAGCCGAACAATGAGAACACATGGACACAGGAAAGGGAACCTGTTGGGTATGTGCCTTGCGGGGAGAGCATCAGAACAAATAGCTAATGTGTGTGGGGTTTAATACCTAGGTGTTGGCTTGATAGGTGCCACAAACCACTATGTCACAGGTTTATCTATGTAACAATCCTGCACATTGTACATATGTACCCTGGAATCTAAATTAAAATAAATTTTCAAAAAACTAAATACTGTTATGTTTTCATGTTAAATTATTACTTTCACAGTAGATAATTAAAATTCATAATCCTGGGTGGCTAGGTGAATTGTTCTTGATTCTGACCCTATTCAGAAGTTTTGAGGGGTTTTGTTGGTCAATTTTATTCTTTTTGACACTATCATCTCAGGTCCATGCCGATTTATGAAATCAATTATTTCTTCATTTTAGGGCTAATATAAAAAATACAAGGAAGTATTTCTCATATATAATACACAAATATACACTTTGTACTCTGTATTTTATATATACTTTTAATGAATTTATCTGTTTACTTATTCAAATTTTAGAAAATTAATCACTAAGTAAAAAATCTACAAAATAAATTATGGTTATAGTTGAGATACTCCCTATTGGAAATCCTGAAGCTCCTCCCTTGCTCATTACTTTAGGCAGATAATAATTTATCTTCTTTCCCGTGATTTGGATTATTTTGGGAAAAAACAATTGAGATACATTTTTTAAACTCAAAGTGGAAACTGTGAGAAATCTATGGTCTTCATAAATAACATTTTAAAAATAAATTTTTTTGTTATTAAATTGATTTAAGATGGTACTGTGTTTAAAACTTAAAAAACACATTAAGAGCAAGAATAAAGAAAAAGTTATCCACATACATTGTGAAATGTTACACAAACAATATAGCTAATGGACAGAATCTGGAAACAGTACTTATTTCTACTTATTGGTAATCTTTCATAACTCATAGCTCTTCTATCTTTAAGTTGGTAAATTATTTATAACTTGTAGGAATAGTTAATATATCTGGAATTTACCCACAAACATAAGTAATAAGTAATTGTTTATTTTAAAGTCTTTCAACCAAAAAATAACTTTGATATAGGGCATTTTCATATTAGAAATTTACTCTTCTTTTGAATGATGAATAACCAGATTAAAGCTAGTATGGACTAAACTCCTTTGGAAATTATGCTCAGTAAAATTTAGAAAAAATATTTGAAAGATAAATGAAAATGTTTAAAAATTAAACTTTTAAAATTATAAAAACATAAATCTGCTGAATATAACTTTAACTTTTAAAAGAACAGAACCCAAGTTTTCTCATGCCTTAGTTTTTTTTCAAATTATTTACTTTCATCAATCATGAGAAATGTTATTGAATATTGAAAACACATTTTAGAAATCATCTTTGTTGACCTTTTGAAGATTTTCCCATTAAGAACAAATGAATAAACCTAGTAATTATGTACTTCTATAGAAAATATTTTTCTTTGTGTTTATATTTTGATAAAATTCAGTTTGAATCATAACCTCTAAAGATGTATTTTCACTCTTTTAGCAAGATTAATTACCATTTTATTACATTCTTCTCTTTATATATGTTACTTTCTCCTTTTTTTTTCTTTTCCAAACATAATCTATTAATTCCATTAATTTTTTAATGGTCTGTTCATTGTTTTCTTTTATATCTGACCTTCACATTTCCTCAATACTAGCTGTACATTTTAAAAATATAAATATTTCGTATATAATAAATATTATATGGGAAAACATTAAAGCAGTCTCATTGAAAACAGTTTTAAAATACATAATGAAGAACTAAGAAAATCTTATATTCTCTTAATTATCATACTGACAGAATTTCATAAAACATATAATTCTTTCTTGGCAGAGTAAATCAGTAATATGAAGACACATTTTAATTTGTTTTTGAGTCACAAAGAAACCCAGTCAAAATTTTATCAATTTTTAAAAATGATTTCTGAAAGCAAGCATCAACTGAGACTAAAAAATCTACACAAGTAGATTGCTCACATTGCATTTTACTGTGTAATCACAGTTCAATTTGTGGCTAATTTAATGATATTATGAACGTCATACATGAATAAGAGCCAAAAGCTGAAATAAATAGTTCCTTGGTATGACTTCTCAATTTAGCATGAGCCAGAAATGCAGTGAACAATTTGAAAAATGCTAGAAATATCGAAACCTGGTTAGTGTTATTTAATATGGGAACACATATTTTGGACGATGTGATAATGATAATTTTAAATGATCGTATTTTAACATTGCTTACGTTATATGAGGTTTCTCAGAGCATTTAAAATGAATATAAATGTGATCACCATTTCTGCTTTTTCCAATTGTTATCTTTGTTACTTCATTTGTGTAGATTTTTCTTATTGCAGTATTTCTCAATTACCAGAATAGTTAAAAATAATTTACATTATAGACACTGAAAAGGCAAATATACATTTACTCACCTAAGTCTCTTTTTTTCCAAATTTGTGCTTGGAGTTTACAAATAAACATGGAAGAAAAGACCCAAAATAGGAACACAAGGAATACGACATTGATTTTAAATGTTTTATACTCTCACAAAGCAAAGTAGCTTAAGTGTCACAGACACTGAATAGCTAAAATGCATAATTGCAACCTCTTTGTGAAAATCAGCTAAATTTTAAACCAGAGCAATGAGGCAACCTTGGAAGCTGTAATCAGAATTGTAGGATGAAAGTTACATTGTTCATATAATCTTCTCTAGGCTCTGTATCATATTTTATTTATTCTGTAGCTTCACTAGTTAGGATAAGAGATTATCTCTAGAAAATATCTAGAAATATGGCTTAGTCAGAAATGAAATGAAACAATATGCCTTAATGCCAGTGCCACAGTGTTCTGATTTGGCACTGCTTTTATGAGCTATCTTACAGGTACAAAAAAGATGTATCTTCATAAGTTAGTAAATTGCTACTTCTCATGACCTTTTTCATGTTTTTGTTAAATAAATTGGATTGCCTCTTGCTTAAAATGAAATATTAAAATCTGTTCAGATTATGTTTATTATAATAGATTTTTAATTTCAAATTTTCTTGTTTCTACAGAGGCAACCTTGAATTTTTGTTGCCCTATGAATTATGAAAGCACACACGCATTTTTAAAAAAATTAATGGATGCATCTTTCTTGATTAACAGGGCAAATGTACACACAAAAATGTAGTGACGTGAATATTTTTGTTAAAACATAAAAATAATAAGCAAACAAAGCTCTCCATTCTATATTAAGAGCTTTTAAAAAAAAAATCTTTCTGTGGTAGTACATGACCTAAAAAACAGAACAACAAATATAACGGTTCTCTCTGGGAGTAAAGTAAATAATTAGAAGTCTGATTTTGCCATACATTTTATTTTTGACTTCAGATAAGTTGCTGATCTTTTCTCTTCCCTTCATTTCTCAGATTAACTGGAAATAAATTACTAAACCATTTTCAAGCCTTTTTATGACAATCACTTGATTCAGGTATGTATAATACACAGTTATGTTTATTTTGCTATTTTTTAAAGTCTTTTTTTATCATTACTTTTATCTTGGATTTGTATGTGTGCCTATGTACATTTTAAAACAAATAGCATTTTCGACATTCATTTGGAAATGTCTATACATGTATTTTCTGTATATATTTTTGTTTGATTCACAGAATAGTGTTCCACAGAAGTGTCTTAGCTCTTTATCAGGTATTCATTTACATGAACACCACTGTAATTTGTTAGTTTCCTGTGATGATTCAAGATGTTCCTCAATTCTGGTTTAATGTTTGAAAAGGAATAATTTGCATATATTTTTAAAGTTGAACATGCTGAGATGTAGAGAATAAGATGTTGTCTAATAAGACATTCATTACATATACTAGTTTTAAGAATCATTTTTAAGTTCAAATTTTAATTAAGTACAAGATAATAATTATGTAGAGACCTACTACTACAGTTCAGATGCTTTGACATTAATAACTTATGCAATTTGCAAAGACACTTTTCTGAAAACAAAGCATACTACTAGATCTACCAAAGAAGAAATTTATTATTTAAAAGCTACTGTATCTCACATCAGTAGATCAAAAGATTCCACATTTTAAAGGAGTATTTTCAATATCTTCTATGGAATAGAATTTTGAAAGTTTTACCTTAAGACTTTTTCTAGCCTATTTTCAGTGGCTTGAAAAATATCTAAAATGAATCCAAGAAAGGAAATAGCACCTTTACTAATACTTTTCCCCAAATGAGTTTCTTCCAAAGTCATTTCTAGTTAATATATATTTGTAATTACACATTTAATATATGCTCATTTTAGAAAAGTGGAAAATAAAAACATACAAAGAATACAACCTAACAACAGAGAAATTGGCACATATAATAATTTTGCATATATTTCCTATTTCCTTTCAAATATATTTGAAATAATTGGAAGTATGCTCCACATACAGTTTGTTTATTGAAAACTTGAATAAAGAAGGTCATTGTCTGGGACTTTTTCCCTGGTTCCTGAGAGGTAACCTCTAAACCACTGAAATTTTTCAAATGATAGAAGGTTTTTGTTATTCGTTGTGGGATCTGGAACCACACATAAGTTTATGCTAATGAGGTGAATCATGTCAGAACACAAAATAGTTTACGGTAATAAAATGACCAGCAGAATGGGGGGCTGGTCATAAAAGAAAAAGCAAACACCATCAGAGAGTTGAAGCTTTGGGCTACTTGATATCTCCGTCTAACCTCCAGAGAATGGAATCAGGCTAAAAATTGAGCTCAGTCAAATATCCAGTTATTTGGTCAGTCATACTTATATAATGAAGCCCTCCAAAAATATGGAAACTAAAGCTCAGGGGAGTTTTCTTAGTTTGCAATACACTGTGTAAACAAGAAACAGAATTCTCAGGCCCCCAACCATTTGAATGGACTTCCTCCTCAGCCAGGGCTCTTAAAATAAAATGTAACTTGAAAGACTGATTCAGGCCATGATAGAAAATGAGGATCAGACATCCTTACTATACCTCTCTGGCATTAATATCAATACAGACTTTAAATCTGATAAAAAACCATTTTACAACTTACTCCCTCTAAAGCCTAGAAGCTTCATCTGCATGATAAAACTTTCATCTCCACAACCTTATTGCAACCCAGACATTCCTTTCTGTTGATCTCAGGTATTTGGATAAACTCAGCCAACTGTCAATCGGAAAAATTTAAAATCTACCTATAAGCTGGAAGACCCCCCTCCCCACTTCAAGTCCACTTTTCTGGACCGAAGTCAAGTATTTCTTAAATGTATTTGATTGAAGTCTTATGTCTCCTTAAAATGTATAAAACTAAGCTGCATCCTGACCACCTTGGGCACATGTTCTCAGGATTTACTGAGGGCTGTGTCATGGGTCACAGCCACTCATATTTGACTCAGAATAAATCTCTTAAAATATTTTACAGAGTTTGACTCTTTTCATCCACAATAATTTGGCACCCAAACAAGTGGGGCCTCAGAGAAGACTCAAGACTCCAAAGGAGTTGCTTGAACTCAGAGCTAAGGTACCAGCTGGGGCCCATTGAAGCCTCGATGAATTTGAGCTTCTCCTCTGGCAGAACTGGTAAGTCCTTCTGAGCCCAGAACCTCCCTTTGGTTAAGGGCCCTTGAAAGCCTCTTCTCCATTGCTTTTTCTCCTGAAATTAATATTAATTTGGTTTGACTGTGTGCATTTGCACGAGGAACTGTACTGTTGTTTTCAACAGTGACTGGGGGCCTCGTGGGAGTGTCTGGGGTGTTGACCCTCCGTGATGTACAGGAGCCCTACAGGGAATCCCCAATGAAATTAGTTCAAAATAGGCTCATCCTGAAAGTGTATACAGGGGCTGGTCACTTCATGCTTTGAGCCCTCCTGGAGGGGCTTAGACCTCTGGAGAGAAATAGACATGTAAGAGGGTAGCAACGACTTAGTGGTAATTTTACAGGACCTCTGGGGTATCTATTTTTCTTGCTGGAAAGCTCTATGGCTGCAGCGCCTTTGCCTGAGTTTTTGTCCTGCATCCAGGAGTAACGAGGTATGCAAACAAGTGAATCGTGAAGAGGAAGAGTTTTTTTTTAGTGTTAGAAGAGCTCAGAGCAGTGGGTAGTTCCTCTCTGTGGGCAGGTTGCCCAGTGAAACATTCAGCTCTTAGCAGAGAGGAGGCCCTGGAGAGGGTGACTCCTCTCTGCAGCAAGTCATTCTGACATCTTTGCAGGTCTCTGATTCTCTCAGCAGAGAGGGTATCTCCTCTTTCCTGGCAGGTTGTCTCTGCAGCTCTCAGCAGAGAGAGTTCTCCTCTCTGCAGCTGGTCATCCCAATGTCTCTAGCTATCAGTTGAAAGAGTACTCCTTTCTGCAGCTGGTTGTCTCTCCCTCCTCTGCTCTCTTCATCCTCTGGCCATCCTCTCCCCTGCTCTGGCTGAGCTCAGGGCTTTTATAAACCTCAGACGGGAGGAAGTGCATGCGAATTGGTCCAGGGGCAGCCATGGGTGGGCCCAGAAGAGGCACCATGAGTCCCCACTCCAGTCCACAGGACTGGTAACCCGGCCCCAGCCTTCATGCTCTCCCTGGCCTGAATGTGGGGCCTTACTAGGGACTATCCCCCTTCTGCCCGGGAACCAGTCTGCCTCCTGCCTTCATGGCCCCGGGACTTAGCCTAAAGCCTTCTCTGAAATTGGAGCAAGTGCTGGGAAAGGAGAGTGGACAGGCAGGTGAGAGCAGATACCCCTGAGCCTGCAGGGATTAGGGGGTCCTTCGTGGGTCCTCTGAGGGTGAAGGCTGCAGAGACACCTGGGTCCTATGCCCAGGAGGGCAGCCGCAGCTGCACCTAGGAGCTACTGCCCAACCTAATGAAAATGGAAATGCTCCCTCCCTCTTGTCACTGACTCCTGCCTGCTTCCTGGAGCAGAAGGCCTAGGTCTGCAACCTAGGTCTGTGTGTAGGTTGCAGGTGCACTGCGAAAGCAGATCCTGCCTGTTCTGGCTCCTCCATGAGCACAGGGAGGCTTGGATTCACAGCTGCACTTTGGTCAGGTATAGCGTTGCTAAGGAGGGTGGGGCTTCTGCTTGCTCTGTAAAGGAGGTCTGGATCTGCAGCTGCCATTTGGTGTTTGGGCAGCTGCAGTGGCACAGGGAGCTCATTTCCCAACTCAGAAGCGGCAGGGCTCCCACTGGCTCCATAGAGTGTGCAGCCCCCAGCTGGGCTTCCCTGTGGTAGCCGGCATGATGGCAGCAGGCAATGCCATCAGTAACACATTCAACACACTCCACAAAAGCCCTAGGCCACAGCTCCATTCTTTCTTAAAAAAAAAAAAGGTGGAAACAATCTAAGAATGGGAAAATAACAAAAAGAATGACACCCTTTTGGACACTCCATTGGTTTTATGACACATCTAATTGGCAGAGTTCATATAAAATGGAAGTTGGTCTTTGTGCACATTTACATTAAGGAAAAATAACCCTAAGGTAGATCTGCAAACTATAGAATTCCTAAGTTATGTTTTTCTCTATTTTTCTTTTCTGCCTGCTTTAAATCTGCTGTTACTTTTTCTACTGAGATAAAAACCATTGTTTGGATCTAACAGGTTTTTTTTTTTTTTTTTTTTCATGCGGAATTTGTATTTTTCTCATGGTTAGAGTTCCGAAGTAAAAGCTATGGGGTGTGTGTGTGTGTGTTTGTGTGTGTGTGTGTGTGTGTGTGTGTGTGTGTGTGTGTATTTAAAAAGCCTTTATAATTTCTATTATTATATGCTTAATTGACAAGTAAATCCATTTTAATTTTTTTCTAACACACCAGAATTTTTTTCTTTGTAACTTGAGATGTAAATTTTCATAACTGATTTTGACCTAAGTGTTGTTTCCTTTAATATTCAAAGTTAAGGCTAGTTAGCTGACAACTACCTAAGGCTGTGAAACAGGTTACCAAGAATTTGAAAGCCTAAGATAGGGCAATAAAAAAGAAAAAAGAAAAGGGGTCTTATGAGTTTATAGGATTCAGCATGCCTAATACATCTATGTATTTATGTGTTGTGTGATGTTTTACTACTAAAAATATATAAAAGGGTTTTAATTAATTGGCTTAAAAAAAATAAAAGCACCTAAATCGAATACTTAAAAGAAAAGCCTAACTAAATGCTTTTTCAAGTTCACATGACTTAATTAAAATCTTTAATCAATCAGTTGGCTTTAAAGTTAATGATAAAATATGTATTAGTCCATTCTTATGCTACTGATAAAGACATACGTGATCCTGGGGAGAAAAATTGGACTTACAGTTCCACATGGCTGGGGACGCCTCAGAATCATGGCAGAAGGCAAAAGATACTTCTTACATGGTGGCAGCAAGAGAAAATGAGGTAGAAGCAAAAGTGGAAACCCCTGATAAGCCCATCAGATCTCATGAGACTTATTCACTATCACATGAATAACACAGGAAAGACCAGCCTCCATGATTCAATTACCCCTCTGCGTCCCTTTCACAACATATGGGAATTCTGACAGATACAATTCGAGATGTGGGTGGGGACACAGCGAAAACATATCAAATAATATTAGAAATTTCTTAAGGATTGTTGGCATTTTTTTGTTTGCATTTGTTGATCAAGATGCTTATTCCTGAAGAATACTACATGATTTGCTGTAAGGGTTATATAAATATAAAACCCAACCCAAGATAGAATGATCTTTGCTTGTGTAATTTTTTATTAATAAGACATGGAATGTTGTTGGTTCAATGAAAACAGCTAAAGCCTGAGTGGTAAAAAAAAAAATACCCTTATATTTAACTTTAAGGTTCTTAAGTAAACACCTGAAATTCATAGCTATAAAAACAGTTAATAGGGAAATAACTTTAAATACTATCACAGTTTTTGCAAGTAATCTATGTAAACTTTAATACTAAATAAATTAATCAGGCAAATGTAATTTAATGAATGCTTGTAAGCAAACGTCATAATTTTGGATATAAATGTTATTAACTGATAGCAGGTATCTGAGTAATTTCCAATTGCAAAAATACAGAAAACTGTTTTTTTAAAAGTTATCATTAAAATGGAAATATCTTTTGTCTAACTCGAGCCTTATTTAAAGGTTATATATAAAACAAGGTAAAAGTTGCCACAAAATAAGAGATGTAATGAAAGTTAAAGATATGAAGAGGTATTTTTGTTGAAGAAGATATGAACTCCAAAAATCTGAGACACATCTCAATTAATTTAAAAAGTTTGTTTTGACAAGGTTGAGGTTCTGCACCCAGGACACAGCCTCAGCAGGCCCTGATGAAATGTGCTCAAGGTAGTTAGAACATAGTTTGGTTTTATAGCTTCTAGGGAGACATAAGACATCAATCAACATATGCAAGATGAACACTGGTCCAGTCTGGAAAGGCAGGAAAACTAGCATGGTACCCATGTTATTTTTATTTTGAGATACATCTATCATATATTACTTAAGTATAACAACATGAAACAGAGGACACAACTATATTTTTGATATGTTATATTAATTAAATATAGCTTATTTTTTGGAAGTATGCATATTTGAGAATATATCTTTTTTTTCTAAGAAAGTAGTTTTGGACTCATGCTACAGCTCATCAATTAATGCAGTTTTTATGCACCTTAAAATTTAAGTTTTGCAGTATATATGTCAAATGTTCTGCAAACTAAATATGCAAGCAATATTATATATAGTTTAGGACAATTATAATAATTTATAGTGTGTTTTTATTATAAACTCTGCTAATAGGACTAATTTTAAAAATACTTAATCTTTAATTGTCACAAAAATAATGTAAATTATACGCTGTCCACGTCCAAATTCTACGTCACGTGTCAGAAGAATATTCAATATTCTTTACAAACTTATAGATTGTATCTATTATATACAAACAACTTTTGATGTCTGAATATTTTACTACAATAATTATTAGTGCCTTTTAATAAAACAGTAAAATGTTTTAACATTAATTTCATATTTAATATTAATTCAATATTAATAACATATCTTACATTAATTTTAATATTAATAGTAATAAATGTTTTATATTAATTTTAATATATTAATAAAACATTTTATATTGATTTAATGTATTACAAATACATTAACAAAACAAAGATGCCAATTTTTGCCACTTCTATTCAACAAAGCAATGGAAGGTTTAGCTAGAGCATTTAGGCAAGAAAAATAAAAAATAAAAGACATCCAAGTTGGAAAAGAAAAGGGATTTTTTTGAAGATAGATTGAACATGACATAATCTATATGTAGATAACCCTAAATATTCCAAAAAAAACCCCTAGAACTAATCAATTTAGCAAAATTGCAAGATAAAAAAGTTAACCCACAAATATCAGTGGCTATTCTGTATACTACCAATGAAACATCTGAAAAGAAAATCAAGACAACATGTCCATTTAAAATGCATCAGAAATAATAAAGCTACTTAGGAATAAACTTTAAGATGTGAAAAACTTGTACACTCAAAACTAAAAAATATTGCTGAAAAAATTGAAAAAGACACCAGTAAGTAGGAATATGTCTTGTGTTCATGGATTATCTTGTGTTCATATTGTTAAGATGTTGCTATAGTACCCAAAGAAATCTAAGAATTAAATAAAATCTTTTTCAAGAAGTGAAGATGGCCAAATAGACACAACTCTGGTGCACAACACCCAGTGAGAGAGACTCAGAAATCCAGAGATCTCCTAGCTCCAACTGAGGTACCAAGTGCATTTCAACAGGTTTGGTCTGACGGTGAGCAAAGCCCAGGCAGGGCAGATCGAGACAGGGAAGTGTGCTGCTTCACCCAGAAAGTGCAACTGATTGGCGAGTTGGAGGCTCCCCTTCTGGCACTCCAGTCCAGATACAGCACTTCACCCAAAGCCTCAGCAATACATAGAACAGGGGATCTTAGCCAATCAAGCGCTGGGGATTACAAGCACAGAGTTGAATAATCATCTAGGATGGTGTCCTGGATTGGTGCATAGATCTAAGCAGACACATAAGCCCATAAGCTGGCCAGGAGAGCCTGCGGACCAAGCTATCGCCCCCTCCCCTGCCCTGAGAGATAGGGAGCTGAATGCAGGAAGACAGAGCAGCTGGGTGGGCCCCTCTCCCATGACCAGAGAGAGGGAGCTGAAAGTGGGGACACAGGTGGTGTGACTGGGTGGGTCCCTACCCTCCCCCACAAAACCCAGAGGGCTGAAGCACTAACTCTAGTAGGTTACGCAGCCAATGTCACAGTCTGAGCTGAACTCTGAATGATCCAGCCCTGTGGAGGAAAGACACAAATAATCATTAAAGGGGTAGGACTAGGCTTCATGTTTTAACAAAAAACACAGGAAGCCTACATAGCAACGGACAGTGTTCTTGACCACCCAGCACCGCCTCCAGGTCAGCAGAAGAGGCAGGCCTAATCTCCCAGTGTAAACAAAAAAGACACAGAAAGCTTACCTAGCAACCTGAAGGAGTCCCTGGAAACCCAGTAGCACCTTGACAGGCAGACAAGTGACCTCATCAAGCAGCCTCCCTGAGATCACACCCAGGTAAATCCATGAAGATGGGAAAAAACCAGTGCAGAAAAGATGAAACCATCAAAGACCAGAACACCTCTTCTCCTTCAAGGGATCACAACTCCTCAACAACACGGGAACACAACTTGACCGAGAAGAAGTGCAATGAATTGACAGAAACAGGCTTCAGAAGGTGGATAATAACAAACTTTTCTGAGCTAAAGGAACATGTTATAACTCAATGCAAAGAAACCAAAAGCCTTGAAAAAAGGTTAGATGAAATGCTAACTAGAATACCCAGCTTAGAAAAGAACATAAACAATTTGATGGAGTTGAAAAACACAGCATGAGAACTACATGAAGCAAACACAAGTTTCAATAGCTGAATCAATCAAGCAGAAGAAAGGATATCAGAGATGGAAGATCAACTCAATGAAATAAAAAGAGAAGGCAAGACAAGAAAAAGGAGTGAAAAGAAATGAAGAAAGCCTCCAAGAAATACGGGATTATGTGAAAAGACCTAATCTACACTTGGTCTGTGTACCTGACTATGACAGGGAGAATGAATCCAAGCTGGAAAACATGCTCCATGATATTATCCAGGAGAACTTTCCAAGCCTAGAAAGGCAGTCCAACATTCAAATCCAAGAAATACAGAGAACTCCACAAAGATATTCCTCAAGAAGAGCAACATCGAGACAAATAATCATCAGATTCACCAGGGTTGAAATGAAGGAAAAAATGCTAAGCGCAGCCAGACAGAAAGGTCAGGTCACCCACAGAGGGAAGCCAATCAGACTCACAGCAGATCTCTCAGCAGAAACCCTACAAGCCAGAAGGGAGTGGGGGCCAATATTCGACATCCTTAAAGAAAAGAACTTTCAACCCAGAATCTCATATCCAGCTAAACTAAGCTTCATAAGTGAAGGAGAAATAAAATCCTTTATGGACAAGCAGTTGCTGAGAGATTTCATCACCACCAGACCTGCCCTACAGGAGCTCCTGAAAGAAACACTAAGCACAGAAAGGAACAAGTACCAGTCACTGCAAAAGCATGGCAAATGGCGAAGACCAAGAATGCAATGAAGAAAATGAGTCAACTATTGGGCAAGAAAACCAGCCAGAAACAAAATGGCAGGATCAAATTCACACATAACAATATTAACATTAAATGTAAATGGCCTAAATGCCCCAATCAAAAGACACAGACTGGCAAACTAGATAAAAAGTCAAGACTGATTGGTGTGCTTTATTCAGAAAACCCATCTCACATACAAAGACACACATAGACTCAAAATAAAGGGATGGAAGAAGATTTACCAAGCAAATGGGGAACAAAAAAAAGCAGGAGTTGCAATACTAGTCTCTGATAAAATGGAGTTCAAACCAACAAAGATCAAAAGAGACAAAGAAGGGCATTATATAACGGAAAAAGGATAAATCTAACAAGAAGATCTAACTATCCTAAATATATACACACCTAACACAGGAGCACCCATTTATATAAAGCAAGTTCTCAATGACCTAAAACGAGATTTAGATGCCCACACAATAATAGTGGGAGACTTCAACACTCCACTGTCTATATTAGACAGATCAATGAGACAGAACATCAAAAAGGACATTCAGAACTTGAATGCAGAGCTGGACCAAGCAGACCTAATAGACATATACAGAATGCTTGACCACAAATCCACAGAATATACATTTTTCTCAGAACCACATCACACTTACTCTAAAATTGACCACATCATTGGAAGCAAATCATGCCTCAGCAAATGCAAAAGAATGGAAATCATAACAAATAGTCTATCAGACCACAGCATAATCTGATTAGAACTCAGGGTTATGAAACACACTCAAATCCGCACAAACACTTGGAAACTGAGCAACCTGCTTCTGAGTGTCAACTGGATAAACAATGAAATAAAGGCAGAAATAAAGATGTTCCTCAAAACCAATCAGAATGAAGACACAACTTACCAGAATCTCTGGGATACCTTTAAAACAGTGTTGAGAGGGAATTTTATAGCAATAAATGCCCACATGAAAAATAAGGAAAGATCTAAAATTGATACCCTGTCATTAAAATTGAAAGAGCTAGAGGAGGAAGATCAAAAAAACTCAAAAGCTGCCAGAAGACAAGAAATAGTTAACTAAGATCAGAGCTGAACTGAAGGAGATACAGACACAAAAACCCTTCAAAAAAAATCAATAAATCCAGGAGCTGGTTTTTTGAAAAGATCAACAAAATAGACAGATTGCTATCCAGACTAATAGAAAAGAGAGAAGAATCAAACAGATGCAATAAAAAAAGATAAAGGGGATATCACCACTGATCCCACAGATATACAAACTACCATCAGAGATTACTACAAACAGCTCTATGCACATAAACCAGTAAACCAGGAAGAAATGGATAAATTCTTGGACACTTGTACTCTACCAAGACTAAACCAGGAGGAAGTTGAAACCCTGAATAGACCAATAAAAAGCGCAGAAGTTGAGGCAGCAATCAATAGCCTGCCAAACAAAAAATGTCCAGGTTCAGATGGATTCACAGCCGAATTCTACCAGACATACAAAGAGGAGCTGGTTCCATTCCTTTTGAAACTACATCAAATAATACAAAAAGAGGGAACCCTCTCTAACTCATTTTATAAGACCAACATCATCCTGATACCAAAAACTGGCAGAGACTCAACTAAAAATGAAAACTTCAGGCCAATATCCATGATGAATGTTGATGCAAAAAATTTCAATAAAATACTGGCAAACCAAATGCAACAGCACATCAAAAAGCTTATTCATCACAATCAAGTAGGCTTCATTCCTGAGATGCAAGGCTGGTTCAACATACACAAGTCCATAAACGTAATCCATCACATAAATGGAACCAAAGACAAAAACCACATGATTATCTCAATAGATGCAGAGAAGGCCTTTAACAAAATTCAACAGCCCTTCATACTAAAACCTCTCAATAAACTAGATATAAACAGAACATATCAAAAAATGATAAAAGCTATTTATGACAAACCTACAGCCAATATCATACTGAATGGGCAAAAGCTGGAAGAATTCCCTTTGAAATCAGGCACTGGACAAGGATGCCCTCTCTCAACACTCCTATTCAATATAGTATTTGAAGTTCTAGCCAGAGCAATCAGGCAAGAAAAAGAAATAAAGGGTATTCAATTAGGAAAGGAGGAAGTCAAACTGTCTCTATTTGCAGATGACATGATTGTATATTTAGAAGACCTCATCGTGTCAGCCCAAAATCTTCTCAAACTCATAAGCAACTTCAGCAAAGTCTCAGGATACAAAATCAATGTGCAGAAATCACAAGCATTCCTATATACCAATAACAGACAAACAGAGAGCCAAATCAAGAGCCAATTCCCATTCACAATTGCTACAAAGAGAAGAAAATACCTATGAATACATCTAACAAAGGATGTAAAGGATCTCTTCAAGGAGAACTATAAACCACTGCTCAATGAAATAAGAGAGGACACAATCAGATGGATAAACAATCCATGCTCATAGTTAGGAAGAATCAATATCATGAAAATGGCCAGACTGCCCAAAGTAATTTATAGATTTAACACTATCCCCATCAAGCAACCAATGACCTTCTTCACAGAACTGGAAAACACTACTTTAAACTTCATATGGAATCACAAGAGAGCCTGCATAGCCAAGACAATCCTAAGCAAAAAGAACAAAGCCAGAGACATCACACTGCCGGACTTCAAACTATACTACAAGTCTACAGTAATCGAAACAACATGGTACTGGTACCAAAACAGACCAATGGAGCAGAACAGAGGCCTCAGAAGCAACACCACACATCTACAACCATCTGATCTTTGACAAAGCTGACAAAAATAAGTAATGGGGAAAGGACTGCATGTTTAACAAATGGTATTGGGAAAACGGGCTAAATGTGCAGAAAGCAGAAACTGGAACCCTTCCTGTCACCTTATACTAACATTAACTCCAGAGGGATTAAAGATTTAAACATAAAACCTAACACCATAATAACACTAGAAGAAAACATAGGCAAAACCATCCAGGACATAGGCATAGGCAAGGACTTAATGACTAAAACACCAAAAGTAATGGCAATAAAAGCCAAAATAGACAAATGGGATGTAATTAAAATTCAGAGCTTCTGTACAGCAAAATAAACCATCATTAGAGCGAACTGGCAACCAACAGAATGGGAAAAAATTTTTGCAGTCTACCCATCTGCCAAAGGCTAATATCCAGAATCTAGAAAGTACTAAAACAGATATACAAGAAAAAAGCAATCAACCCCATTCAAAAGTGGGCAAAGGATATGAACAGATACTTTTCAAAAGAGACATATATGAGGCCAACAAACATGAAAAAATGCTCATCATCACTGGTCATTAGAGAAATGCAAATCAAAACCACATTGAGATACCAACTTACGCCAGTTAGAATGGCGATCATTAAAAAATCTGGAGACAACAGATGCTGGAGATGATGTGGAGAAATAGGAACATGCTTACACAGTTGGTGGGAGTGTAAATTAGTTCAACCATTGTGGAAGACAGTGTGGCAATTTCTGAAGGATCTAGAAATAGAAATTCCATTTGACCCAGCAATCCCACTACTGGCTATATACCCAAAGAACTATAAATGGTTCTACTATAAAGACGCATGCACACGTATGTTCATTGCAGCACCCTGTTTCCAATAGCAAAGACCTGGAACCAACCCAAATGCCCATCCATGATAGACTGGACAAAGAAAATGTGGCACATATACACCATGGAATACTACGCAGCCTTAAAAAATGATGAGTTTGTGTCCTTTGTAGGGACTTGGATAAATCTAGAAACCATCATTCTCAGCAAACTGACACAAGAACAGAAAACCAAACACCGTATGTTCTCACTCATAGGTGGGTGTTGAGCAATGAGATCACATGGACTCAATGAGAGGAGCAGCATACACCTAAGCAGCAACCCTGCACGACCTGCAGATGCACCCCAGAACCTAAAGTAAAATAAAATAAAAAATATTTTTCAAATTTCCAATAAAGTTTTTGCAGAAATAGAGATATACATTCTAAAATTAATATAAAATTTCAAGGGACAGCAAATAGCTCAAGCAATATGGAAAGAAAATTGGAGCTCTTATACTTTCTGATAGCAATCATATTACAAAACTAAAGCAATCAAAACAGTCTGGGACTGGCATAAAGATATATAGACCAATAGAGTAGAACAGATACTACAGAAAAAAAAACTGTATGACGTTCAAATGAATTTGACAACAATGCCAAGACCCATTTAATGGGTGAAAAAGAGAATGTTTTCAACAAATGCTGACAAAACTAAGTATCCACATAAAAAAGAATAATAAAGTTGGGCCCTTACTTTACTTTATATACAAAGATATTAAAAATGTAACAAAAAACATATTAATTTTTTATTTTTATTTTTTTTGAGATAGAGTCTTGCTCTGTTGCCCAGGCTGGAGTACAGTGGCCCAATCTTAGCTCATTGAAACCTCTGCCTCCCAGGTTGAAGGGATTGTCCTGCCTCAGCCTCTTCAGTAGCTGTGACTACAGGCACATGCCACCACACCCAGCTAATTTTCTGTATTTTTAGTAGAAATGGGGTTTAACCATATTAGCCAGGATGGTCTCAATCTCCTGACCTCATGATCCACCTGCCTCAGCCTCCCACAGTGCTGGGATTACAGGCGTGAACCACCATGCCTGGCCACAAAAACATATATTTAAACAGCAAAACTATATAACTTTTAGAAAAGCTTATAAGGACATGATTTGTGACATTGGATTTGGTAATGATATCTTGAATGGTACATCAAAAGCACAGTAAACAAAATTTAAAAATGGGTAAATTAGGTTACATCAATATTAAATCTTTTGGCTTCATAGGGTACTATCAACAGAGGGAAAAGTCAATCCAGAGAATGGGAGAAAATATTTGTAAATCCTATATATGATAACAGGTTTGTATCCAGAAAATGTAAAGAACACCTAGAATTCAACAACATTAAAAACAAGCAAAATTATAAAATTGATAAAAGGCTTGAATAGACATTGAAGATACAAATGGCCAATAAGCACATAAAATATGTTCAATATCACTAATTGTTAAGAAAATGCACATAAAAACCATGAGATCACACATTACAACCATTAAAATTATTATCCCCAAAAGAAGAAAGCAAGAAAAAGAAGAAACAGAAAATATGTGTTGGTGAAAATGTGGAAAAATTGGAATCCTTTTGCACTGCCATTAGAAATGTATTGCAGCCGCAGCAAAACACAGTTTGGTATATATTTTTTAATTAAGTATAGAATTATATCAGATAAAGAATTGAACCATGGACTCAGTCAGATATTTGTACACCTATGTTCATAGCAGCAGTATTTACAAGAGTCAAAAGGTGGAAGCAATCCAAGTGTCCATTCAGACAAACAAATACACAAAATGTGGTATATATACGGTAGTCTCTCAGTAATTATGGGGGATTGCTTCCAGGGCCTTTTCTTGATACCAAAATCTATAGATGCCCAAGTCCCTAACATAAATGGATGTAGCATTTGCATTTAACCTATACACATGCTGTTTTGCATTTTTAATCATCTCTAGATTACTTATAATTCCCAATACAATGTAAGTGCTATGTAAATAGTTGTCATACTCGTACTCTACTGTTTAGAAAATAATGTCAAGGAAAAAATGTCTACACATGCTCAGTACAGAAGCATTTAGCCATTTTTAAAAAATATTTCTGATCCATGGCTATTTGAACCTATGGATGCAGAACCCAAAAATATGAAGGGCCTAATATATGAACAATGCAATATTACTCAGCCTTAAAGAGGAAGACAGTTCTGACACATGCTATGACATGGATAAATCTTAAATACATTGTCAAAACTTAGTGATATAAGCTAGTCATAAAAGGACGAATACATTTATATTTGATATAGATGTACAAGAATAGTGAAATTCATAGAGACAGAAAGTAGAATGGTAGTTGCCAGGGAATGGGTATAGGAGAAATGAGTGAGTAATTATAGCTTAATGGGTAGATTCTTAGCTTTTGAATACAAAAAGTTTTAGAGGTAGAGGGTGGCGATGGCTCCAGAACAATATAAATATATTTAATGCCACTGATCTGTACACTCAAAAATAATTCAAATAGGAAATTTTGTATTAGCATATCTTACCACAATTTTTAAAAAGTAATTGACAAAAAGAATAAATATTGATTTCATAAAAATTATTGGTTAAGCCAATTAGAGTTAATTTACAACATATTTATAGGTCAGGTGTTCAGATAAATGTACACATAGGTAGTTCTAATATATTAAAAATTCCTTCCTCGTTAGTAGTCATTTATTGTTCATTGAGGCCTCTTTTAAATATCAAGGCCCAAATACACTAGTTGTAATACTAATTCTTCGTTTCTTATACTATTTTACTAAGGGCTATTCTCTGAAATGCTTAAAAATATTCTAATCATTTTTCAAAAGTAGCCTGGATAAGTATTATTATCTCTATTTTACAAATGAGGAAACTCAGGCTGAGAAAAGATAAATCATTTAAACACAGTAACACAGAGACTAAATGGAATGAGGATTTAAGACCAGTGACTCTGCAGAACTTTTCCTCTTAACTACTCTGCCATCTTATGTAGTCCTTTCATCATCCATATTGATAGGTACACTTAGACTTCTTTTGTAAATAATCAAGATATTGAAGTTTAAATAACTTGTCTGAAATCATACATGTTCAGGATCTATTTTCATGCCTATTTGACTCTGAACACCTTAAATTACCTGTACTACAATTCTCTAACTTGTGAAGCATTTATTTATTCCTCACACAGTCCCAGAATGAACTCAAGACTACAGAGTATTATAGTTTTAAACCAGAATATTGACTATAATGAAAATCTAAAAAAAAAAATTGAAAAATAAACAGTGGACACATAAGTAAATCAAATAATTTGTTCTTTAAAGATAGATAAATCACAAACTTGCCTAAAATTTTGAAAAAAGAACAAAATACACACATAAAAAATATAAATGGGAAAATGACACTGATACAGAAGAAGAAAAAATGATCTAAGAACGTTATTAATTCAAGTTGATGAAAATAATATCAGAGATATAGATGAAATACTTGATTTCCTGGGAAATATAAAATGACAAAATTGTTTCTTTAAATAGCTAGAAAATCTAAGCAGACAAAATGTCACTGGAGAAATCGGATTTGAAAATGTAGTCAAAGAACTACTTAAAACTTAATAGTCATGGAATTTCTTTGTAGGTCAATTATATTAAATCGTTAGAACACAGATGAATCCAGTATTATTTTAACTCTTTCTGTGATGGTCTGAATTGTGGTCCCCCAAAATCCAGATGTTGATACTCTAGCACTCCATATCTCAGAATGTGACTATTCAGATGTGGCCCCTAAAGATGTAATTCAGTCAAAATGAAGCCATTAGTTTTGAGACCTAATCTGACCAGTATTCTTATAAGAGAAAACTTGCACACACAGAGTGATAGCAAGAACATGTGGGCACAGATAAAAGACCATGCAAGGACACAGCAAGACGACAGCCATTGTCAACGAAGGATTGAGGCCTTAGAAAAAAACTAAACTTGTAGATTCCATGATCTTGTACTTCCATCCCTGTAGAACTGTGAGAAGTGAATTTCTCTTGTTTAACTCACCCAAGTCTTTGGTCTGTTGTTATTGATATGGCTCCAATGAGTGGAGGAACACCAGGGCTTTTGTCTCACCTGAATTGGATATAACAATATGGACATTTATAATAAATGGAGAGTTTAATAGGCAAGAAAGAAGGGAGAAGAGAGAAGGAAGAAGCTCCCCTGTACAGAGACAGAGGAACGGGAGCTACAAAGCCCAGAAAGGAGACCCCATGTGCCACGGAAAAGTGGCTGTTTATGAGTAGGCTGGAGGAGGTGGTGTCTGATTTGCACAGGGCTCAGGGGATTGGTTGGACCAGGCATGTCATTCACATAGTTCACAAAAAATCTGGCCCTCCTACCTTAGCCTTTTAATATGCAAATACAGGGTGCCATGATGTTCTACAGATAGGGATATATGCAGGTGGCCATGTTGACAGGCACATGTCCGGGCAAGGGCAAGGAGGCAGCAGGAATCACCATGCTTGGGCAGACCCAGTTTCTAATGGCTGGCATTGCATATCAAAAGTTGCCGCCTGACTCTAAGAGCCGGGGCTTTCCTTCTAGACAAGAAATGTTTCTAGAGCTGTGTTAAAAAAAATACGAAAACTTCCAAGGGCCTCTTTTTTCAACTGCCTAAAATAATTTCTTAATAACTCCTATAATATTATGTCAACCTTAGCAAACTAACAGTTTCAGAACATGAATAAAACAATTTGCAAACATTTAAAGTTCACATAATACTGAGAACAAAACTGACATAGCAGATGGATAAAAAAGAAAAATGCAGTACCCTTTCAAACAGACGTAAAACCTTAAATAAAATATCAGCTAGAAAAGGTTTAGTCTTAGGTAAATATTTAACATACTTGATCATACTAATCAAAAGCCAGTGGATAAAAATCACAAAATGAGAAGAGTGATATTCAGCAAAATGGAGAATTAGGAGCCGCTGCACTCAAATTGCCACACAACAATAAGTTTGCAGGCATCCACAGACAAAAGTGCTTTTGTGGAAACCTTAGGATTGAGGTAGGAGCTTGTGAAACTGTAGTGGCACCTAGGACCTAAGAATGCTTTTTTAAGAGTCAAGACCTATGCCCCAGTGTCAGATTCAAAAACCACGTTCCTGGTGCCAAACCTAGAAACAGCCTTGTTTCCCTGTGGACTTGTCTACAACCCTATTTTACCTTGTTCCTGTGACAAAAAAATCTCTGCCAAAGGCCCAGGAGGAGTCATGCACACTAGTGTCACTGGGGAAGGCTTTCTGACTTCATTCCCAAGTAGATACTAAAATGGTTTTCAAACTTAGAACCAGTCTCTCTTACTGCTGTTTGGAAGCAGCTCTGCCTAGAGGAATACATGCATATCTATGCAGGGATACATAGGCCAGCTGACATTAGCCTAACAGCAGATCCCGATACAGCCCTGTAACTTAGTCCAGCCCCTCTCAGCAGTGGTCTGAGAAGAGTTCTTCCCACACTTCAGTGGGACCTAGAGAAAAATTCACCCATCATTACCTCTATAGGCATATGCCTGCTAACCATGGCCCTACCGTGAATCTTAAAACAGCTGTGTGAATTGACTCCAGCTCATGTCAGCTATGGTCTGAGAACAGTCCTGCTTTCCAAGGGACTCACTAGAAGACATACCCACCTGTGAAAGCAATGGCAGGCTTACAGGCCTAATTCATGGCTACAGACTTGTAGTAGCCCTGGACAAAGTTCAAAGCCCTTCCAGCCATGGTCTATGGTCAGTATTACCTGTCTGAGGACCTTCAGAATTCCCCAGTCTAAGCTTTCCTAGGGACCTAGAAGAAGCAGTACCCATTCATCACCTGGAAACAAGAAAACCATCTGCAAATTTTGAATAGATCCTTATTCTAGTGCCATATATGCTGACCAAAGAACTGGAGTCAATTCAGGCAACTTGAAAAACATATAGGATCCATACTCACTAGCATCCCTGGTAACAGGCGCACTAACTGCAAATTCCATTGCAAAACCAACAGCAGCAACATGACCTGATTCAAACACCACTTGGCCACCATTTTGGAGACAATCCAGTCAGCATAGGAACTCAACAGAAGAAGGTCTTTATCTGCCAAAAGTAGTCTGCAAATACTGAAAAAAGTGTTTGCTCATTCAAATGCATAGAACAAATGGACCTAAGAGATATGGAACATTTTGTTCAATAGCATTAGCACATTTTTTTTCAAGTATATATGGAATATTCATCAGAATACCACAAAACAACCCTTAACAAATTTTAGAATATTGTATTGACATCAAATATCCTTTATGACCACTGTGTTATAATACTAGAAGTCACCAATAGGAAAAATTTGTAAAATTCAGAAAAGTGTGAAAATTAAACAATTTGTTCCTAAACAACTGTCAAAAAATAAATTAAAAGGGATTTTTAAAACCATTATGAAAACACCAAAAATGGAAACATAACATAGAAAAACTTATAAGATTCAGCATAAGAATTTCTAATAGTAAAGTTTATAGCAATAAATGCCTTCATTAAGAAAAAAAAGCTCTCAAATAACAAATTTTGCATCTCAAGAAAAAGAACTTAGCTAAAAGTTGGGAGAAAGAAGAAAATGTAAACATCAGAACAAAAATAAAATAGAGACAACAAAGACAACAGAAAAGATCAATAAAACTAAGAGTTGGGCTTTTGAAAAGAAGAAATCTGACAAACCTTTAGGTAGACAAACTGTATTAGTCCATGCTCACATTGCTACAAAGAAATACCTGAGACTGGGTAATTTATAAAGAAAAGAAGTTTAATTGGCTCATGATTCCACAGACTGCACAGGAAGCATGGCAACATCTGCTCAGCTGCTGGGTAGGCCTCAGGAAATGTGCAAGCATGGTGAAAGGCAAGGGAGAAGCATACACATCACATGGCCAGAGTAGAAGCAAGAGAGAGAAGAGCGAGGTGCTACACACTTTTAAACAACCAGACGTTGTGAGAACTCACTCACTCACTATAATGACAACAGTATTGAGGAAACGATGCTAAAATATTCAAGAAAAACCGCCCCGGTGATCCATTCACCTCCCACCAGGCTCTACCTCTAGTAGCAGGGATTACAACTGGATGTGAGATTTTGATGGGGACACAGATCCAAACCACTAACCAAGGAAAATACAGAGGAATCAAGTAAACAAAAATAAAAGTAAAAAAGGAGACATTTCAACTGATGCCATAGAATTAAGAAGATCATAAGAGACTATCAGATAAGTATACGGCAACAAATTAGATAACATAGAAGAAGTGGATATATTCCTAGAAACAAATGTGCCAAGGAGCTTAATGGTGGACTACAAGGCTCCACTGATTCCTTCTACTACAAAGACACCAATTAAACAACTATTTACATAAGTAAAGCACCTTCATAAAAACCAAAATTCAGGTGAGCACTCGCAGTACCTGCTTTTAACTTCATATTGCTGAAAAAGGTACTGAAAAGGAAGAAAAAGCAGTCTTGACTCACCAACATCACCATTCCCCTTTTCCCCAGCAGAAGCGGCATGGTGCACAGATCATTTCTGTGGGCTGAGGGACAGACAGCACAGCAATTGTGAGACACTGAACTCAGTGCAGTCCAGATAGAACAGACAATAAAACCAGACCAAACTCAATTAATTCCTTCACATAGAGGGAGCATTTAAACTACTCCTAGACAGAGGAGAGATATGCCCACCACAGCAGTCAGAACTTGAGTTCTTACGATTCTTGCCACCGTAGGCTAAAGTTGTCTCTAAGTGAGCTTGAAAGGCAGTCATGGCTACAAGGACTGCAACTCTTAGGACTAATGTTGAACTTTGCCTAGAGACAGTGGACTTGGGGGCACATAATCTGTTGAGACACAAGCTGGGTGAGGTAATGGAGTGTGGGCATAATCCTTCCTCTAATCCCAGGCTGTACAACTCATGGCTCCAAAAGAGACTCCTTCCTTCTGCTTAATGAGAGGAGAGGGAATAGTGGGGAGGATACTGTCTTACCTTTTGGATACCAGCTCAGACACAGAAGGATAGGGCATTTGTCAGAATCTTTAAGCCCCTGTTCTAGGCTCTACACCTTGGCTAACATTTCTAGACACACCCTGGGACCCACTGCCACTACTTTGAAGAGAAAAATCCAGTCCTGGCAGCATTCATTATTTACTAACTGAAGGGCTCTTGAACCCTGAGAAAACAATAGCAGCACCCAGGAACTACATCGAGGGCTTTGAGTAAGCATGTAAGTCTTAATAGCTTCAAGTACCAGCTCAGCTACAAGGAGATGGAGTACTAGAAGGGCTCCTGTGGTCCTTGACTCCAAGACTTGACTCTTCAAAGGCAGTTTTGGATTTGCCCTGGGCCAGAAGAGAGTTCACTGTCCATAAGGGTGAGTCCCAGGCCAGGCAGCAAAAGGTGGTGGCAGTGGTCTCATGGTTAGAGTCCTCTGTCTTTAAGGGGAGAAAAGAGTGGGAATAGCTTTATCTAGTGGTTTCAGCCACAGTACTAGATAACACCAGGTAGACTTCCAAGGATTTTGACTCTAGTCTCTGACTAACAGATGGACCCTCTTCACCCACCTGAGGTTTGATGGAACTTGCCATCACCCTGAAGGAAACAAGCCTTGCTGGCATTGCCAAATGCGGATTGTAGAGCCCCAAGGCTTTAAGCAAACATACGCAGTAGCCAGGGAGCAGTTAAAGCAGGACTTGAGCAAGAACCAGTACAGTCCCAGCGGTGGTAGCCACAGGAGTGTTTTTATCACTCCATTTCCAGACTTACGTGGCTCAGAACAGAAAGAGACTGTTGGTCTGGGAGAAATTAAGGGAAGAAAACAAAACTCTCTGTCTGGTAATCCAGAGAATTGTCCTGGATCTAGCCATTTTTCTCAACACCATTTATTAAATAGGTAATCCTTTCCCCATTGCTTGTTTTTGTCAGGTTTGTTAATGATCAGATGGTGGTAGATGTGTGGTGTTATTTCTGAGGCCTCTGTTCTGTTCCATTGGTTTACATGTCTTTTTTTGGTACCAGCACCATGCTGTTTTGGTTACTGCCAGCTTGTAGTATAGTTTGATGTCAGGTAGCGTGATGCCTCGAGCTTGTTCTTTTTGCTTAGGATTATCTTGGTGATATGGGGTCTTTATTGGATCCATATGAAATTTAAAAGTAGTTTTTCTAATTATTTGAAGAAAGCCAATGGTAGTTTGATGGGGATTGCATTGAATCTGTAAATTACTTTGGGCAGTATGACCATTTTTATGATATTGATTCTTCCTGTACATGAGTATGGAATGTTTTTCCACTTGTTTGTGTCATCTGCAAACAGAGACAATTTGATTTCCTCTCTTTTTGTTCGAATACCATTTCTTTCTTTCTCTTGCCTGATGGCCCTGGCCAGAACTACCAATACTATGTTGAATAGGAGTGGTGAGAGAGGGCATCTTACTCTTATGCCAGTTATCAAAGGGAATGCTTCCAGATTTTGCCCATTCAGTATGATATTGGCTGAGGATTTGTCATAAATAGCACTCTTTGAGATACAGTCCATCAATACCTTGTTTATTGAGAGTTTTTAACATGAAGGGGTATTGAATTTTATTGAAGGCCCTTTCTGCATCTATTGAGATAATCATATAGTTTTGTCATTGGTTCCGTTTATGTGATGGATTACGTTTATTGATTTGTGAATGTTGAACCAGCCTTGTATCCCAGGGATGAAGCCAACTTGATCGTGATGGATAAGCTTTTTGATGTGCTGCTGAATTCAATTTGCCAGTATTTTATTGAGGATCTTTGCATTGATGTTCATCACAGATATTGGCCTAAAATTTTCTTTTCTTTTTTTGTTGTTGTGTGTCTTCCAGGTTTTCAGAAGGAATGCTACCAACTCCTCTTTGTACCTCTGGTAGAATTTGGCTGTGAATCTGTCTGTACCTGGACTTCTTTTTTGGTTCATAGGCTATTAATTACTGCCTCAATTTCAAAGCTTGTTATTGGTCTGTTCAGGGATTTGACTTCTTCCTGGTTAAGTCTTGGGATGGTATATGTATCCAGGAATTTATTCATTTCTTCTAGATTTTCTAGTTTATTTGCATATAAGTGCTTATAGTGTTCTCTGATGGTAGTTTATATCTCTGTAGGATCAGTGGTGATAGCCCCTTCATCATTTTTTGTTGTGTTTATTTGACTATTCTCTCTTCTCTCTTTTCTTTTTTATTAGTCCGTCTAGAGGTCTACCTATTTTGTTAATCTTTTCAAAGTCAATCTGCTGGATTCATGAGTTTTTTGAAGGGATTTTTTTATGTCTATCTCCTTCAGTTCTGTTTTGATCTTAGTTATTTCTTGTCTTCTGCTAGCTTTTGAATTTGTTTGCTCTTGCTTCTCTAGTTCTTTTAATTGTGATGTTAGGGTGTTGATTTTAGATCTTTCCCACTTTCTACTGTGGTCATTCAGTGCCATAAATTTCCCTCTAAACACTGCTTTAGCTGTGTCCCAGAGATTCTTTTTACACTCTGTCTTTGTTCTCATTGATTTCAAAAAACTTCTTTATTTCTGCCTTAATTTCATTATGTACCCAGTAGTCATTCAGGAGCAGGTTGTTCAGTTTCCATGTAGTTGTTGGGTTTTGAGTAAGTTTCTTAATCCTCAGTTTCAATTTTGTGGCACTGTGTTCTGAGAGAATTTTTGTCATGACTATCATTTTTTTGCATTTGCTGAGGCATGATTTACTTCCAATTATGTGGTCAATTTTAGAATAAGTGCAATGTGGTGCTGAGCAGAATGTATATTCTGTTGATTTGGGGTGGAGAGTTCTGTAGGTGTCTATTAGGTCTACTTGGTCCAGACCTGAGTTTAAGTCCTGAATATCCTTGTTAATTTTCTGTCTCATTGATCTGTTTAACATTGACGGTGGGATGTTAAAGTCTCCCAGAATTATTGTGTGGGATTCTATGTCTTTCTGTAGGTCTCTAAGAACTTGCTTTATGAAGCTGAGTGCTCCTGTATTGGGTACGTATATATTTAGGATAGTTAGCTCTTCTTGCTATATTGATCCCTTTACTGTTATGTAATGCCTTTCTTTGTCTTTTTTGACATTTGTTTGTTTAAAGCCTGTTTTATCAGAGACTAGGATTGCAGCCTCTGGTTTTTTTGCTTTCTTTTTGGTAAATATTTCTCGATCTCTTTTATTTTGAGCCTATGTGTTTCTTTGCATGTGAAATGGGTCTCCTGAATATAGCACACACCAATGAGTCTTGACTATTTATCCAGTTTGCCAGTCTGTGTCTTTTAATTGGTGCATTTATTCTGTTTACATTTAAGTTTAATATTACTATGTATGAATGGAATCTTGCATTATGATACGAGCTGGTTATTTTGCCTGTTACTTGATGTAGGTTCCTCACAGTGTCAGTGGTCTTTAAAATTTGGTGTGTTTTTGCAGTGGCTGGTACCAGTTTTTCTTTTCTGTGTTTAGAGCTTATTGAAGGAGCTCTTGTAAGACGGGACTGGTGGTGACAAAATCTCTCAGCATTTGCTTGTCTATAAAGAATTTTAGTTCTCCTTTGCTTATGAAGCTTAGGTTGACTGGATACAAAACTCTGGGTTGAAAATCAGTTTCTTTAAGAATGTTGAATATTGGTCCCCATTCTCTTCCGGCTTTTGGGGTTTCTGCAGAGAGATCCCCTGTTAGTATGATTGGCTTCCCTTTGTGAGTAACCCAATCTTTCTCTCTGGCTACCCTTAACATTTTTTTTCCCTCATTTCAACCTTGGTGAATCTAACAATTATGTGTCTTGGGGTTGCTCTTCTTGAGGAGTAACTTTGTGGTGTTCTCTGTATTTCCTGAATTTGAATGTTGGCCTGTCTTGCTGGGTTGGGAAAGTTCCCTTGGATAATATCCTGAAGAATGTAAACCGATCAAACATAGGTATGGTTTTTTCACATAGTCCAATATTTCTTGGAGGCTTTGTTCATTCTTTTTCATTTTTTTACTCAAATCTTGTCTTCACACTTTATTTTATAAAGTTGATATTCAGTTTCCGATATTCTTTCTTTTGTTTGGTCGATTTGACTATTGATACTTGTGTGTGCTTCACAAAGTTCTCTTGCTGTGTTTTTCAGCTTCATCAGGTCATTTGTGTTCTTCTCTAAACTGGTTATTCTAGTCATCAATTCCTCTAACCCTTTTTTTAAGATTCTTAGCTTCCTTGCATTGGGTTGGAATATACTCCTCTAGCTCAGAGGAGTTTGTTATTACTCACCTTCTGAAGCCTACTTTTGACAGTTCATCAAATTAATTCTCTGTCCATTTTTGTTCCCTTGCTGGTGAGGAGTTGTGATCCTTTAGAGGAGAAGAAGTCCTCTGGGTTTTGGAATTTTCAGCCTTTTTGTGCTAGTTTTTCCTCATCTTAGTGAATTTATCTACCTTTGGTTGTTGATGTTGGTGACCTTTCGGTGGGGCTGTTGTGTAGACGTCCTTTTGTTGATGTTGATGCTATTTCTTTCGGTTTGTTAGTTTTCCTTCTAATAGGCCCCTCTGCTGAGGTCTGCTGGAATTTGCTGGAGGTCCACTCCAAACCCTGTTTTCCTGCATATTACCAGCAGAGGCTGGAGAACCACAAAGATTCCTGCCTGTCCCTTCTTCTGAGACCTTCATCCCAGAAGGGCACCTGCCAGATGTCAGCCAGAGCTCTCCTGTATGAGGTGTCTGTTGACCCTTGTTGGGAGGTGTCCTCCAGTTAGGAGACACAGGGGTCAGTGACCCACTTGAGGAGGCAGTCTTTTCCTTAGCAGAGCTTGAGCACTTGGCTGGGAGATGTGCTGCTCTCTTTAGAGCCAGCAGGCAGGAATGTTGAGGTCTGCTGAAGCTGTGCCTACAGCTGCCCCTTCCCCAAGGTAATCTGTCCAAGGGAGATGTGAGTTTGATCTATAAGTTCCTGACTGGGGCTGCTGCCTTTTGTTCAGAGATGCACTGCCCAGAGAGGAGGAATCAAGAGAGGCAGTCTGGCTACGGTGGCTTTGCAGAGCTGTGGTGGGCTCCACCCAGTTTAAACTTCCTGGCAGCTTTGTTTACAATGTGAGGGGAAAACCACCTACTCAAGTCTCAGTAATGGTGCACACCCCTTCTACCACCAAGCTCCAACATCCCAGGTCAACTTCAGAATGCTGTGCTGGCAGCAAGAATATCAAACCAGTGAATGTTAGCTTACTGGGCTCTGTGGGGATGGGATCTGCTGAGCTAGACCACTTGGATCCCTGGCTTCAGCCCCCTTTCCAGGCAAGTGATCAGTACTGTCTCACTGGCATTTCAGGCACCAATGGGATATGAAAAAATAAATAAATAAAACCTCTTGCATCTAGCTGAATGTCTGCCGAAACAGCTGCCCAGTTTTGTGCTTGAAACCCAGGGCCCTGTTGATGTAGTCACCTGAGGGAATCCCTTGGTGTGTGGGTTGCAAAGACCATGGGAAAAGCATTGTATCTGGGCTGGAATTCACCTTTGCTCATGGCACAGACCCTCATGGCTTCCCTTGGCTAGGGGAGGGAATTCCCCCACCCCTTGCACTTCCTGGGTGAGGCAATGCCCCATCCTGCTTTGGCTCACCATTTGTTGCCTACAACTAGTGTCTAACCAGTCCCAGTTATATAAGCCATGTACCTCAGTTGAAAATGGAGAAATTACCTGTCTTCTGTGTTAAGCTCATTGGGAGTTGCAGATTGGAGGTGTTTCTTTTCAGCCATCTTGCCAATCCCCCAACAAGAATTGAAAATTTTATTTAAAAAATTTCAAAATACAATTGTAAGCTTTAACAGTAGACTAGGCTAAGCAGAAGAAAGAATTGCATAACTTCAAGGCAGGTTTCTCAAATTAAACCATTCAGACAAATTAAAAAATAACAATGAATGAAGATTTTGAGAAATTCTGAATTATGTAAAGTAGCCAAACCTAGACTTCTTGGCATTTCTAAGAGAATTTTTAAATCGTGAGCAACTTGGAAAATATATTTGGGGAAATAATTCAGGAAACTTTTTCTAATCTTGCTAGAAAAGTTCACATACAGATACAATAAATTTAGAGAACACCTATGAAACACCATAGAAGATGATGGTCCCCAAGGCATATAGTTATCAGACTATCCAAAGTCAACACTAAAGAAAAAATATTGAAGGCAGCTTGAGAAAAGTATCAAATCACCTATAAAAGAAATCCCATCAGACTAACCATAGGCTTCTCAACAGAAACTATAAGTCAGAAGAGATGGGGGTTGCCTATTTTTAGCCTTCATAAAATAAAATAATGCCAGCCAGTAATTTAATGCCCTGTGAAATAAAGCTTTATGAAGGTAGAATAAATAAAGTATTTCCCAGATAAGCAAACACCAATGGAATATATCAACACCAGACTTCTCGTGAAAGAAATACTCAAAGGAATTCTAATGATCGAAATGAAAGAATGATATGTGCTACCATTAAAGCATACATGAATATAAAGCTCACGGATTATATAAAACAATTATGTAATTGTGACTACAAAGAAACTAGCTAACAACATTATGACAGAAACAATACTTTACATATCAATATTATCTTTGAATATAAATAGCCTACATACTTCATTTAAAAGATACAAAAAAATTACAAGACTCAATCTTCTGTTTCATTCAAGAAACCCATCTCATGTAAAATGACACCTGTGAGAACACCTGTGAAACACCATAGAAGATGATGGTCTCCAAGGCATATAGTTATCAGACTATCCAAAGTGAACACTAAAGAAAAAATATTGAAGGCAGCATGAAAAAAGAGTCAAATCACCTATAAAAGAAATCCCATCAGACTCAAACTAAATCACAGACTCAAACTAAAAAGTGGAGAAAGATCAATCATGCAAATAGAAAACACAGAAGAGCATGGATTGCTATTCTTGTAAAACGTAAAGCAGATTTTAAACCAACTATTAAAAAAGAAAAGGGCTTCACATATAGATACAGGATTCAATGCAACAAGAAGATTTAATTATTCTAAATATATATGCACCCAACATCAGAGAACCCAGATTTATAAAACAAATATGACTAGAACTAAGAAAAGAGATAGCCACAGACTGGGTGACTTCAACACACCACTGACTGCACAAGACAGATCATCCAGGTAGAAAAGGAATAAAGAAACACTGAACTTAAACCAGATTTTTGACAAAATGGACCTAATAGACATCAACAGAATACTCCATCCAAAAACCACAGAATATACATTTTTATCATCTGTGCATGTAACATTCTGTGAAATTGACCACATGCTTGATTATAAAGCAAGTCTTAATAAATTGGAAAAATTAAAATTATATCAAGCATGTTCATGGACAACAGTGGAATAATATTTGAAATTGACATTAAGAGAAATTTTCAAAATTACACAAATACATAGAAACTAAGCAACTTGCTCCCAAATGACTTTTGAGTAAACAACAAAATTAATGCAGAAATTTAAAAAATTTTAGTAACAAATGAACATAGAGATACACTATACCAAACCTCTAGGATAGAGCAAAAGTAGTGTTAAAGGGAAAGATTACAGCACTAAATCCCTATGTCAAAAATATACAAAGATGTAAAATTAACAACCTAATATTGCACCTCAAGGAACTAGAAAATCAGGAAGAAACCAAGTCTAAAGCTAGATGAAGAAGATAAATAACAAAGATCAGAGGAGGACTAAATGAAATTAAGACAAAAAAAATACAAAGATTCAATGAAACAAAAGGTGGTTCTCTTAAAGTATAAAAACATGATAGACCTCTAGTTGGATTATCCAACAAAAAAGAGAGAAGATTTAAATAAGCACAATAAGTAATGACAAAGGTGACATTACAGTTGATACCACAAAAATACAAAGGATCCTCAGAGATTATAATGAACATCTCTATGCATACAAACTAGAAAACAGAGAAAATAGATACATTCCTGAGAATACACAACCTCTCAAGATTGAACAGACCAATAATGAGCTGTAAAATTGAGACAGTATTTAAAAAGAAAACAAAACAAAACAAAAAACTACCAATTCCAAAAAGCCCTGGACCAGATGGATTAACAGCTGAATCCTACAAGAAATATAAAGAAGAGCTGGCACCAATCATGCTGAAAGTATAACAAAACATTGAGAACAGAGGATTCTTCTCTAATTCTATGAAAACAGTATAATTCTGACTCCCAAATCAGGTAAGGACTCTAAAAATTAGAAAGCTACAGGCCAGTATCCCTGATGAACATAGACACAAAAATCTTCAGTGAAATACTAGCAAACCAAATGCAGCAGCATATAAAAAATATAATAATTCATTACAATTAAGTGACTTTTATCCCTGGTATACAAATAAATAAATAAATAAATAAATACTATTTACCATATAAACAGAACTAAAAAAAAACAATCATCCCATTGGATGCAGAAAAAAAATTGAATAAAATCCAACATCCCTTTGTGATTAAAAAAAAAAACCCTCAAAAACCTGGCATTGAAGGAATACACCTCAAAATAATAAAATCCATGCATGACACATCCATGGCTAACATCACACTAACTGGGGAAAGACTAAAATCATTTCTCATGAGAAGTGGAACAAAACAAGGATGTCCACTGTCACTGTCACCACTCCTACTCAACATAGCAGTGAAAGTCATAGCCAAAGAAATCAGGCAAGAGAAAAAAATAAAAGTCATTCAAATTGGAAAAGAGGAAGTCAAATTATCTCTGTCTATGATGACATGATTCCATACATAGAAAGCCCAAAGACTCCTCCTAAGATACCCTACCTGATAAACAAATTCAGTAAAGTTTCAGGATACAAAATCAACATACAAAATCAGTAGCTCTTCTATACATCAATAATGTTCAAGCTGAGAACCAAGTAAAAAACTTAATCACATTTACAATAATCATAAAATATAAAATTTTTAGGAATACATTTAACCAAATTGGTAAAATATCTCTACAAAGAGAACTATAAAACATTAATGAAAAAAACAGTAGATGACAGACACATACCTCTGTAAAAACTTTCCATACTCACGGTTTGGAAAGATCAGTATTGTTAAAATGACCATACCTCCCAGTGCAATCCAGAGATTCAAAACAATTTTTACTAAATTACTGTAATGGTTAATACTAAATGTCAACTTGATTGGATTGAAGGAGGTAAAGTATTGATATTGGGTGTATCTGTGAGGGTGTTACCAAAAGAGATGAACATTTGAGTCAGTAGGCTGGGGAAGGCAGACCCACCCTTAATCTGGGTGGGCACCATCTAATCAGCTGCCAGCAAATCTAAAGCTGGCAGAAAAATGTGAAATATCTAGACTTGCTTAGCCTCTCAGCATACATCTTTCTCCTGTGCTGGATACTTCCTGCCCTTGAACCTTGGACTCCAAGTTCTTCAGCTTTGAGACTCGGACTTTCTTGCTTGCCCCCCAGCTTGCACATGGCCTATTGTGGAACCCTGTGATCATGTGAGTTAATAATACTCAATGAATGACTATATATGTATATACTATATATATATAGTCACACACACACATACATATATATGTGGATATCCTATTAGTTCTCTTCCTCTAGAGAACCCTAACACAATTACCAATGTCATTTTTTCGCAGAATTAGGAAAAATAACCCTAAAGTTAATATGTAACACTCCTATAAAGCTCACATAATCAAAGCAACCCTAACTAAAAAAACAAAGCCAGAGGCATCACTTCACATGACTTTAAATTATAATGCAAGACTACTGCAACCATAACATTATGGTACTGGTACAAAAATAGGACACACAGAGAAATGAAACAGAAAAGAGAACCCAGAAATGAAGCCTCACACATACAACCAACTGATCTTTGACAAGGTAATAAATAAATAAACAAACAAACAAACAATGGAGAAAAGTCACCTTATTCAATAAATGATGCTGAAAAAACTGACTAGCCATGTGCAGGAGATTGAAACTAGACTCCTACTTTTCACAAAAACTAACTCGAGGTGGATAAAGACTTAAATGTAATGTCTGAAACTATAAAAATCATAGAAGAAAACCTAGAAAAATCTCTTTAGATATTGGTCTACTCAAAGTATTTATAACACATCAAATGCAAATGTATCAAAACAAAAATAGACAAATGATACTTAATTGAAGAGCTTCTGCATAGCAAAACAAAAATCAATTATTAAACAAGCAACAAAATGCAAAAAATATATTTGCAAACTATGAATCCAGAAAAGGAATAACATTCAAAATCTATAAGAAACACAAATAAATCAACAGGTAAAAAACAACCACATTAAAAAGTGGACAAAGAACATGAGAAGACACTTCTCCAAAGAAAATATACCTTCAAGGAAGAAACACATGTGGTCAACAAGCATATAAAAAATATGTTCAACATCAGTATTCATCAGAAAAATGCAAATCAAAATCACAATGAGATACCATCTGACACCATTCAAATGGCTATTATTAAGAAAGTCAAAAAATAACAGACGTTGGTGAGATTGTGGGAAACTGGTATGCTTATACCCTGTTCGTGGGAATGTAAAGTAGTACAACCCCTACAAAGAACGGTATGGAGATTTCTCAAAGAACTAAAAGTAGAACTACCATTTGACCCAGAAATCCCACTACTATGTATCTACCCAAAGAAAACAAACCTTTCTACCAAAAGACAACAGCACTCATATGTTTTTCACAGCACTATTCACAATAGTGATTGAATCAACAAAGGCATTGAATCAATTTAAATTTCCATCAATGGTAGATTGGATTAAAAAATACGGTATAAATGCATCACAAAATACTACACATTTACCAAAAATAATGAAATGGTTCTTTTTGTCATCTCTAGGTTATTGTTCTAAGTGAAGTAATGCAAAACCAAAATAAAATATGGCATGTTTCCATTTATAAGTGGAAGCTAAACAATGGGGACCCATGGACCTAAAAACCAAAACAACAGACACTAGGGATTACAAGACAGTAGAAGCAGGGAGGAGTGCAGGGGTTGAAAAGCTACCTATTGGGTACTATGTTTACTATTTGAGTAATGTACTTACTAGAAGCACAAACCCCATCATTATACAATATATGCATGTATCAAACCTGTGCATGTACCCTGCAGACATAGAATTAAACAAAAAAATTTCTTAATGAGATAGTAGTAGTTTGATATTTCTTTCAAAGTGTTAGATATAACTACATATATCTCAGTATAAATATCTCACAAAACCAGGATTATATTTATTAGTAAAACTTTAGCTATGAGTAAAGCAACAATGCATTTTATTGTTTCTTTTCTGAATTTTCTGGATAACAGATAACAACCCATATGCTTTTCTGAATTTTCTGGATAACAACATTAGATAAACACAAGAAATTAGGAATAAATACTTAGCAAAACATGAATGATATTTTTAGATTATATGATTGCATTCTTAAAAGCAATCTTTGCACAGCAATTAACATCAATAGTCTAATTCAGTAAGGTAGCTGGGTACAAAATTCATATACAAAGTGCAATAGATTTTCAATGTATAGTAAGTAATTAACTGGAAAATAAAAGAAACAAAATATATCATTTACATCAGCAACAGATATGAAATGCTAAGATATTTAACAAGTTTGGTGCATGGCATTTAAAACTTCCTTGAAAGAATTAAGAGCTAAAGTAATACACAAATATTATTTGTTTTGGGTCTCAAATAATCCAGAGAAGATATCCCTGTTCCTTACATTAATATCAAAATTAAATATTATTCAAATAAAAATAATAAAACTAACCTGACAAATTTGCATTGAAGTTATTCAAATAGCACACACAAAGCCACATTCTTTGAATGCAAATTTGTCAAGTGACATTGAAATGCCACCCAGATGATCATTAATAAAAAGTAATAATTAGTCATATTGGTTCTTCTTCCAGATTTTAACATAAGATAGGGGGATGGAGGCAGTAAACCATATTGCATGTGTGTACCTATGCAACAATCCTGCATGATCTGCACATGTACCCCAGAACCTAAAGTGCAATTAAAAAAAAAAAAGATTTTGAAACTCCTCCTTGTATTTGGGTGAGGTAGCTTATAATCCCAGTACTTTGGGTGGCTGAGGTGGACAGATTGCTTATGTCTGGACTATACTGTGAAACACTATCTCTACAAAAAATACAAGAAGTAGCTGGGTGCCGTGGCATGCACCTGTACTCCAGCTACTTGGGATGCTGAGGCGGGAGGATCCCTTGAGCCTGGGAGCCTGGGTGGCTGTGCGCTGTCATGCCTCTGCACTCCAGCCTGGGTGAGAGAGTGACACCCCATCTCCAAAAATAATAATCATCATTTGATAATCTTTTTGACTAGATTAACAAAGATAAGAGGACAGGCATTTTAGAAATACTCTCAAAATACATGTTGGACTTTAATATAAATGAGATCCAATTGAATAAACTTTTAATATGATTTCTAGGATTTGAGCTACTCCTTAGGAAGACCCAAGACTTCCAAAATTATAAAAATAATTTGTCCATGTTTACATCTTTGTCAAATCTGCAATTTATTTCAATTATTTCAATTCACAAGTGCTATGTAGACTTGAAAACACAGAACTGTTGAAATAGTACCAAAGAGGTACTATATTTTATCTATCAAAGCGGTAATGCATTAAATTTTGATAAAGTTCACCATTGAATAGAGTAAAAAATTAATACTTTGGTATTTGTAGAGGGAAAGTAAGCTGTTACTTATCTGTTGGGAAGGAGGACCTGACTATATCTATTAGAATTTAAAATACAATTTCTACATCTGAGAATTTATTTATAGACGTATTCATATACATGTCCAGAGACCATTATACTATTTGTTTTGTGTGTATACATGTGTATTTACATATAGCATGTATATGTATAACTACCCATCTACTTTCTCTCTCTCTCAGCCTATTATCTGTGTGCATAGATATGTACTTCTGTAAACCATTTCTTGAAGGATACAGACATGCAAACTTTTCAGTAGTATCTTTGTAGATTGAAATGATAGTAGTGAGGGGATATACACTTTTTGATTCTATTCATTCTCATGCTTTTGCATTTTTACCATGAGAATATGCTTTTAATAATAAAAACTTTAATTAAAAATGAACAGCTTATGTAGTTACGAATATCACATGGAATTAAAATATGTTGATTGACTTGTTTAATTTATAATTTGTTTTACAACAATGCACATAAAAACATAACAAACAGAATTATATAAAATTTGTATAAAAACCAATTGCATTAGAAATATAATAGATCTCATTATCTACTATTACATAAATATATCACAAATTATCTGCATATTCTAAAAATTTCCAGGGCCTGTCCATCATACAAAGTAAATCTTATTCAGGAAAGTTCTTTAATTTTAGGTAATTCAAAATTTAAAACATATTTTATGCCCCAATGCCCCAGATCTTGAATTTTCAAGATAAGAAGATGATGTACAAGGAAACATTAAATTTATATGCATATATACATATATTTGCAAATATACATGTATATATATATATCTATCATATATATTTATAAATATATGTACACACATCTATACACAACATAATTTATTCAAACATTTTTTTTTTCTGTTAAAAGCCTAGAAATAAATCTGGCTTTGTTGTGGAAACTATAAATCATTTAGTCAATATGATTTTAATTATCTATTACAAAAGTTTATATAGCATTGGACTAAAAACATTATTCAAATAGCACACACAAGGTTATATTATTTGATATATAAATTGGCTCTTTCTTTAAAAAGATGAATACAGCTCATAGGTGTTCATTTGTTTACCAAACGTCTATGATTTGGAAAATCCTATTCAATACTTCTACAGAGAGCTGCTGAAAATGTTGCATGCTTCAGTAATTTACAGTTTTTGAATTAATGCCTAGTATATAATGAGCAAATGTGATTATATAAATCTGATCTTTCATTCGCTTAATGGTTTTGGAAGATTTTTAACAGTACCAAGAAATACCTCAGAAATAGGCAATTACTTTTTACGGAACAAGCATTTCCATTCACATGAATTCTATGAATCAAAATATTTACTTACTACACTTTCATAACTGGAAAGACCACAAATCTCTTAATTCTTTTCAAATTATTCCAATACATTTTGGTTAGCATGCAACAGAAAAGCTATAGACAGAACACAGCTGTTATAAATATGTATTGTGTCAGAATATCATGCTAATTACTAGCTCTGAAGAAATACACACTTTTAATATTTTCCTAGATCTGTAACTACCACTTGGAGGATGAGGAGTTAAAATCAGAATGTGTCCTTACAGTACCTGTGTGCATATTTTACAGCCAAATTTTGAAAGAGGAAATTTTTTTCATATAAGTGCTCCATAAAAAAATCCCAAAAAAGAAATAAAAGGTCATTTACAATCTACTAAAATATCAATGCACATTTTAAAAAGTGGTAGTGATACTGGCATAAGAGAAAAATAAAATGAAAGCAACTGGAAGTAATTGATGAGACACATAGGTATATAAACCTGATTTTCGTATGTTTAAAAAGTCAGAGATATACCTGTCTGAATGAGTCCCCATTACGTGAATAGTTTGTTTATCCTTATCCTCTGAAGTCATAATCAACCATCAGACTGGTTAAGAAGGCAAACAAATCTTTCTGATGGGTAGATAGTTATACAAATTTGCAAATGAGATAAGCAACAAATAGATAAAAGAAGCATATTTTTATAGAAAAAGAACATATGCACAAACCATTAATGTGTGTATATGCATTACAAAATGAGAATAAACAACTTTACAAAAATTAACATCTTGGAACAATTATGAAATTATTCAATTGGATACTGCTGTAGCAGACAGTCATGGGATAGGAGGACAGGGTCAATATTAACTTGATTGCTTATATTTCTTTTTAAAGCAGTGCCACAAGAAATTCAAGAAAAGAGAAGTTATATGATGAAGTAAAATGCTTTAGAAACAATGGGATATCATTGCAGTTACTGGAAAAATATTGCATTTACAGAAAATATAAACAACAGTAAATACCTAAAGGTAATCATGCACAGCTTGTTAGACAAAGATTTCATATATTTTGACAAACAGGAAAATAATATTTCAAATGAGTCACACAGTAAATATATTTTAAGGCATCCTTGAACCTACATATTTCAAAATGCAAGAATATTGCAAGTTCATATAATGAAAAGTTGAGCAGAATAGTGTTTTAAGACAGATTGAGGGAGGTTCAAATAAATTTGAAATTCAAATTCACAATGAGTAAGCTTCTCAATAATATTTAAGTAATTTTTCTACTAAAGATTATTTATTGTTTATATAAAGTTCAAATTTGGCTGAGTATCCTGTATTTTTGTGTGCTAAATCTGGCAAACTTGAAGCTGAAGGGAATCACAAATCTCTTCATTTTCTTTCAACTGCACTGATAATCTCCTTTATTATGTATACCTTACTACTTACATCTTAATATTTACTTCTTAATATCAGTTATTGTATTTTATGTTCTAGAGTTTCTATTTGAGTTTTTGCTCTAGATTTTATATTTCTGTTGAAATTATCTATCTTTTAATCCATTTTCTTGAAAATATTAAGTGTAGCTCTATTAATGCCTGTGTCAGATGACCCTGATTACTTTGATATTCTGTGGTATCTTTGCATATTACATCTTTTTTTTTTTCTATTGGTTTTCAAACAAGTGTCCTGTAGTAGTCCATTCTCACACTGTTATAAAGATACTACTGGAGACTGGGTAATTAATAAAGAAAAGAGGTTTAATTGGTTGAGAGTTCCACATGTCTGTAGAGGCCTAGGAAGCTTGCAATCATGGTGGAAGGTGAAGCGTATGCAAACTTGGAGCTTTTCACGTGGCGGCAGGAGAGAGTGCCTGCAAGAGCAGGGAAAATTGCCTTACAAAACTATCAGATTTTGTGAGAACTCACTCGCTATCACGAGAACATCATGGGGGAAAATGCCCCCTGAATCCAATCACTTCCCGTTAGGTCTCTTTCTAAACACCTGGAGATTATAATTTAAGATGAGATTTGGATGGGAATCCAAAGCCTACCATACCATGGACCTATTTCCTGGCAATGGTTTTTGGTGCTGGACATGCTGTTTAAAAAATTATAAAGGTTTTAGATGATGTATTTTTCTCCATGAATATTTGTATTTTTTTTCTCACTGGCAGGTAGAGTAGGAATGGATAATTTTGATGCATAAAATATTGGTCTATATATGATTTGATTTTATACATAGGATAAAGCACTTCCTGGACCTCAAATGAAAAGAAAAAAAAAATACCCTGAATCTAGATTCTTGTTTCCACAGGCTAACATGCTGGATTCTTTTCTATACATTCTGACTCTGTGAAACTATTACAACATCTCCTTTACTTATTTGACTCTAACCCAGGTCATGGGTACAAAACCAATTCAAGCGAGAACTGCAAGCACAAAAACAGGGTCAGTTCTCTGAAACTTCCTTTTCCCTGAGATTTTGGCCCTGTGCTCCAAACTGCTTTGTCACAGTAAATTCCAATGTTGTTACTCCAGCCAGGGAGACTATGGTAACATACAGGCTGCTGCATTCTGTTTAGCATTTATACATTGAATGGGGAATTGACAAATGTACCAAGAGTAAAAATGACGATGCAGATCTTGCCTCAATGTGTTTCCACACATCTCTGTGAACCTTGGCTTTTCATCTTCTGCTTGCCTTGGTTATCCTCTGATACCTTCAGTCAACTTTTTAGAATGTATCAACTTTTGACAAGGTTGCCAAGATCATTCATTTTGGAAATAGTCTTCAAAAAACGGTTTGAGACAACAAAAGAGCCACATGCAAAAGAGTGAAGTTGGACTCTTACAACACAACATATCAATAATTAACTTTAAGTGGATTAATTATGTAAGTATAAGTGCTAAATCTGTAAAACGTATAGAGGAAAACAAGAGTAAAATTTTTCAACTTGAGTTTTGCAATGAATTTTTACATATGACACCAAAAGCATAAGCAACACAAGAAAAAATGAATGACTTTATCAAATCAAAAACTGTTATAACTCAAATGACACTATCAACAATGTGAAAATAGTACCCAAAGTATGGGATGAAATATTTGCAAATCATATTTTTGTTAATGAACTTATAACTAAAATATATAAAGAACACTCACAATTTAAAAATAAAAAAATATGACCCAATTAAAGATGGGCAACATATTTGAACAGATGTTTCTCCAAAAAAAAAAAAAATACAAATGGCCTATAAGCATGAAAAAAATCATTCAAAATCATTACTAATTATGGTAATATGAATTCAAATCAGAATGATAAACTATCTCATGTGCACTCGTATGGCTTAATCAAAAAGGTAATAACAAGTGTTGAAGACGTGGAGAAATTTGAACATTCATACATTTCTGGTGAAAATAAAAAATAGTGCAGGCCCTCTCTAAAATAGTATGGCAGTTCCACAAATAAGTAAATAGAGTAATACCATGCTATCCAGTAATTATTCCACTCCTAGGTGTCTACTTAACAGAAATGAAAACATACATAAAGATACAAACTTACACATAAATGTTCATAGCAGCATTATTCATAACAGACAGAAAATAAAAATTCAATGTTTATTGACTGACAGATGGATAAACTAAATGTGGTATATATCACTCAACCATAGAAAGGAATAATATACTGGAACATGATATAACATGGATTAACCCTTTTATTTTTCTTTTGAAACAGGATCTCACTCTGTTGCCCAGGCTGGAATGCAGTGGCATGATTTCAGCTCACTGCAACCTCCGCCTCCCAGGTTCAAGTGATTCTCCTGCCTCAGCCCACCGAGTAGCTGGGATTACAGGTGTGAGCCACCACGCCTGGCCAACATGGATTAATCTTAAAAAGTATTCTGTAAAGTGAAAGAAGTCAGTCACAAAGACCACATATTTTATGATTAATTTACATGAAATGTCAAGAATAGACAATTCAACAGATAAAGTAAATTGGTGGTTACCTAGGGTTGGGATATGTGGGAATAGAGGCAATAGCTAAAAGGTACAGACAGAGCTGTTATTTCTTTGGGGTGATGACAATATTCTAAAATTGACTGTAGTAAAAGTTTTCACACATCTGTAAATTACTAAAAAAATCACTGATCTATACACTTTAAATGAGTGACTCTTTTGGTATATGAATTATATTTGAATACAATTATTCCTAAAAGTGTATCCAACATTCATATTTGTTCTCAGCAGAAAGGGTTATGCTGATGCCAGCTATACTCATAGTCCAAAACAGGAATCTGACTTTATTGTGTTTGATAGGAGAAAATAATAAAGACCATAAAGTGACAGAATTCTTCCAGATGAGAACATTAAGGAATTAGACATTTGGAAAAGACTCTTTCTGTAAAAAGGAGCTCTGTTTCCTTAACTATTTTCTGAATTTTGTATCATAGAGATTCAGATACTAAGTTGAAAAACTGTTTTTAAATATAACAAACTATTTATTAATAGTAGCATTAGCCATAGCTGAACACAGTGGTTCTGATCACAGAGTTCCAGTCAGCTAAGGAATTATAATCTGTGGAACAGCACATTGCAGGGGAGGATGTTAACCTGTAGTGACCCAGAAATCTGTATTTTCTATAAGTTCTTGGCCAAGAACTAGACTTTCCATGCTCTGGATGAGATGATATGAGGCTTATGTCAGAATAACTTCTATGATCATAAGAAAAGAAGAAAGATAAAAAAGGTCAAACAGTCTTTAGGAATGTTGGAAAGCCAGACCTTGTAGAGTTTAGAGACCATCTTACATTCTGATTACCAAGCATATGACCCCAGAAATGCCACAATTGAAAAGTTAGAAAAATGCCCTAGGTTAAGAATTAATTTAGGTTTATACTAACAAAGCCTGAAACCCAACACTGATAGAATCTTCACAAGAAATAAGATTTGAAGACTGAATCCCCCTGATTAGAGGGGCTGAGGAAACACTGTGGGCTTAAAACATATTTACAAAGTAGACTGAGATACATGAGGAGGTTATCAATGCAGAAAAATAGACTGGTGTGTGGAATAAGAGCTTGAACACACTGATTAGTGCATCCATACAAAGGAGGTGGCATTGGTGGTAGAGGAGACAGGATTTATATGGAGAAAATAACAAAATAATTGAAAAAATATTAAAGATTTATATTATGTTTTATTATATATTACATTATTATTATATTATATATTATCTCAATAGTGAAAGAGGGTCTTGCAGGAGACTGAAACTCGAAGATAGAAAAAATTTTACATTTTTAATTTTTTTCTCTCTCCTCCTGCTCTTTGGACCTATACATAGGCAAAGACACAAAAAGTATAGAGCAGAGCAGAGTAAATATAGCCATGGATATATATGGCCAGAGGATTAAAGTGGGGAATCCCAAGAAACTGGAAAGTATCGGGGATATTTTTGAGGGGAATATGGTCAAGAAAGTGAACCCAAAATGTTGTTTATAAAGTTCTAAATTTACCTCAAAGCTGTACATCCACAGATTTTATTCTAAACAGACAGACTGCTGCCAAGATCTAGGTGAATGACACACATGTGGAAGAGATCCAAACAACACTGAACTTTTTTCTATGCAGAAGCTTTTTAGTGTGATCCAATCCATTTTTCTATATTGCTTTCCTTGAAAAAGCAGATTGTGGAATGATGGTTGCCAGGGGCTTGTGGGAGGTGGAAACATAGATGTATTTTTCAAAGTTTACAAAATTTCAGTTATTCAATATGAATAAATCCAAGAGAGCTACTGTACAGCATAGTGCCTATAATTAACAATTCTGAATTATATATTTAAAAATTTACTAAAAGGGTGGATCTAATGGTATGTCTCATCATCACAAAAATAGAAAGGAAAAAAGTCAAGAAAAAACTTTTGTATGTGATGTGTATGTTTATGGCATTAATTTTGGTGATAGTTTTATGGGTGTATATTTATCTCCAAGCTAAATTGTATACATTAAATATGTACAGCGTTTTGTGTCAAGCATACCTCTATAAACTATTTTAAAACAAAAACAAATACCATTGTACTGGCATTAAAAGGACAACCCACAAATGACTTCAGAACTTGTGTCCTGCACACAACAGGGTTGATTGCTTGCTATAACAAAAGTAACCACAGGATAAGTCTTCACCATTAGCTAAAGAAGACTTCAGATTCTAATAATATCCAGAACACAATAACTTGGCATGATATTCAGAAAACTAAAACTGGATCCCTTCCTTACACCTCACACAAAAGTTAACTCAAGATGGATTGAAGACCTAAATGTAAAACCCAAAACCATAAAATCCCTAGAAGAAAACTTTGGCAATACCATTCAGGACATAGGCATGGGCAAATACTTCATGACGAAAACACCAAAAGCAATTACAACAAAAGCTAAAGTTGACAAATGGAATTTAATGAAACTAAACAGCTTCTGCACAGCAAAATAAACTAGCATCAGAGTGAAGAGACAACCTACAGAATGGGAGAAAATTTTTAAAATATACCCATCTGAAAATTATTGAAATCTAGACCCAAGTTCTAGTATCCAGAATCTACAAGGAACATAAACGAATTTACAAGAATAAAACAACTCCATCAAAAAGTGGGCAAAGGATATGAACAGACACTTCTCAAAAGAAGGCATTTATGTAGCCAACAAATATATGGAAAAAAAAACTCATCATCACTGATAATTAGAGAAATGCAAATCAAAACCACAATGAGATACCATCTCACACCAGTCAGAATATTATTAAATAGTCAAGAAACCATAGATGCTGGTGATGCTGTGGAGAAATAGGAATATTGTTGGGAATCTAAATTAGTTCAACCATCGTGGAAGACAGTATGGCAATTCCTCCAGGATCTAGAACCAGAAATACCACTTGAGCCAGCAATCCCACTACTTGGTATATACTCAAAGAAATATAAATTCTTCTACTATAAAGACACATGCACATGTATGTTTACTGCAGCACTATTTACCATAGCAAAGACATGAAACCAACACAAATGCCTATCAATGATAGACTGGATAAAGAAAATGTGGTACATATATACCATGGAATACTATGCAGCCATTAAAATAATGAGATCATGTCCTTCACAGGGACATGGAGGAAGCTGGAAGCATCATCCTCAGCAAACTCACACAGTAACAGAAAACCAAACACCACATGTTCTACACATAAGTGTGATTTGAACAATGAGAACCTGTGGACACAAGGAGGAAAACAACAAACACTTGGGTCTGTTGGGGGTGAGGGACAAGGAGAGAGAAAGCATTAGGACAAATACCTAATGTATTCGGGGCTTAAAACCTAGATGACAGGTTGATAGGTGCAGCAAGTCACCATGACACATGCATATCTATGTAACAAACCTGCACATTCTGCACATGTATTCTGGAATTTAAAGTATTTAAAGTAGAATTTAAAGAATTAAATGTAATTTACATGTAATTTACAAAAAATGGGGAAATCACAAATTCAAATGGGAAAATATAATAAATGGTAAAGATAAAGATGTGAGAATTAGCAGAAAAAATATTTTAAGCAATTATTTAATAATGCACCAAAAGAAAATATTCTTTAAATGGAAAAATATTGTTAAATGTCTCAGAAAAAATATAGAAGATTTAAAAAATAGGAATTACAGACTTAATGATAGAATAATCAAAATAAAAACTTATTAGATAGGCTACATATTAGAACAAGATGTCAGAAAAAAATCAGTAAATGTAAAGAAAGATTAACACAAATTATCCAATGTGAGCAAAGAGACAAAGGCTGATAAAAAATAAGCAGAGCCACAACACCAAGTGGCATAATCTTAAAAGGCCTAACATTTATGTCATTAAAATTGCCAAAACAGAGAAAGAATACAGTACATCAAAAATATTTAAATCAAATGTAGAAATACATAAATTTTAGAAGCTTAGTGAATAACAAAAATATATACCCAAAGGTATCTCTGCCCTGACACATATTAACCAGTTTGTTGTGTTATAAAACACAGCTTAACAAAGTTATGAGTTAAAAATCATAAAAAGTCTGCTTTATAGCCATAATGGAATTAGACTAGAAATCAGAAATAGAACAATTACACAGACCTCCAAATGCTGAGAAATTAGTACAAATATAGATAATCTATGTGTCAGAGATGTCTATTTTAGCTCAATAAAAATGGAAACTCAACATGTCAAATTTGAATAACATAGCTAAAACAATGCATAGAGGAAACTTATGGCAAAAAAATTAGAGAAGCGTAAAGACTGTAATCAGAAATTTAAGCTGTCATTCAGAGACCTAAGCTGTCATCTCCAGAAACTATACAAAGAAAAAACCAATAGAAAAGAATGAAGGAATTTACAAAGTTGAGATCAGAAAGCAACACATTTGAAAACAAATAATACAGAAAAGCAATATAATCAGATACATTTCTGTTAAAGATTCATAAACTGGCTAACCAGTTTTTACTTTATTTTATTAATGAGACTGAAATAAAAGATAGAGTACATGGATTATAAATATTTTGAATGAAATGATAAATACCATTACAGATGATGCCAACATTAAAAGGATAATAAAGAAATACTATAGACAACTCTAACCACATTTATTTGACCACATAAATAAAACGGGCCAATTCCTTGAAAAACACATAATACCAAAACTCACCCAAAATAAAATGGATAATCTGTGTACTCATAAATAACAAAAAAATTAAACGTGTAGTTAAAATTTTCAAAAAATAAAATCTCTAAGCCCAGATAGCAATCATGGGAACATATCAATTGATCGATAACATTTTCGACAAAACTGAGCATTTACTCATTGTGAAGGTTAATACTGAGGATCAACTTGATTGCAATGAGAGATACAAAGTATTTATCCTGGGTGTTTCTGTGTGGGTGTTGCCAAAAGAAATTAACATTTGAGTCAGTGGGCTGGGGAGGGTAGATGAACCCTTAATCTGGTAGACACAATCTAATTAGCTGCCAGCAAATACAGAGCAGGCAGAAAAATGTGAAAAAAGACAATGGGCCTGGCCTCCCAGCCTATATCTTTCTACTGTGCTGGATGCTTCCTGTCCTCAAACATCAGACTCCACGTTCTTCAATTTCATGGCATGGACTGGCTCTCCTTCCTCCTCAGCTTGCAGACAGCCTATTGTGGTATCTTGTGAGTGTGTAAGTTGGACTCTACTTATAATAATATAAAGAACACTGATAGTCCTTGGCATGAATTATTTACAGAGTTATACGTAATAAATGAATTCGACACTCCTGATTTACTGCTCATGAGAGGCAAGGAGTTTAGTGGCTCTATACATAATACCTTTGAACATATGTGGAGAACCAAGGAACATAGTAAAGCTGGTTGATTGCTCCTAAGTTCCATAGACAAATTGATGAAGAAAATTATGAACTCAGAGATTCTGTCTCCCAGATTCAGAAGCAGATTGTGACCCTCAAATCTGTTAAAATTTCCCTGAGTGAGAGTTTTATCTTCTGAAGAGAAAGAGCTGAAATTGTGTAAAAACAGACACAAACTCTTATTATGCAAGTGGCTCACCTGCAACAAAAGTTGCATACACAGCCTTGCCAGGTGTCTACTATTAAAGTGAGGGCATTGACTGGAAAAGAATGGGACCCTGCAACTTGGAATAGGGATGTATGGGAGGATCCTGATGAACCTGGGGACACTGAGTTTGTAGACTCTGATGAACTTTTTTTTTCTTTTTTTTGCCAGGAAGAACAGCTTCCCCATCCCCAGTATTAGCAAAATTCCCCCTCCCCCTGGTGCTGACCCATGTTGCCATCAGCCTTCTCACCTTTGTTTGAGGAGATAAACCCTGCACTACCTGAGGCAGTTGCCAAGCAAGATATTGTTGATTCTCCACAGAAGCCAATCCCAATACCTCCGTTTACTTCTAGATGTATAACTAGACTAAAGTCCCAGCAGGCCACTAGAGGTGAGGTTGAGAGTGTGACCCATGAGAAGGTGCACACATTAAAAAAAAAAACTGTTTGAGTTTCCTAATTTATATAAACAGCAATCTAGAGAACAGGTATGGGAATGGATATTAAGGGTATGGGATAACGGTGAAAGGAACATAGTCAGATCAGGCTGAATTTATTGATTTGTGTTCACTAAGTTGAACCTCTTCATTTAATGTTGTAGCTCAGGGAGTTAAAAAATGTTCTAATGTTTATTTGCTTGGTTAGCTGAAATATGGATTAAAAGATGGCCCACTATGAGCATGCTGATGCCTGATCTCCCTTGGTTTAATGTGAAGGAAGGGATCTGAAGCCTTACAGAGATTGGGATTGTGGAGCGGATTAGGCACTTTAGACCTACTCATCCCAGCTGGGAGGGTCCAGAAGATACACCCTTGAAAAATATTTTGTGAAGTAGATTTGTGAGGGCAGCACCTGCATCTTTGAAGAGCCCTGTATGAGTGTCAGATTCCCATAGGTGAATCACAGCAGAGGCCTCTAGGATTCTGGAGTAAGGCCCTGCCTTCTTCTGCAGATAATTACTCTCCTTTTGAGAGACTGCTCTTGGCCTGTTACTGTGATTTGGTGTAATGTGAAGTCTTATCCACTATCATACTATTCCATAAAGCATTGCCTCTGACCAACATACTCATTTTATGGCTAAAGAAGTGTGGCAGTGGGCTCATGCCCATGGAATTCACTGGTTTTATCATGTTCCCAATTATCCTGAAGTAGATGGACTGATAGAATGGTGGAATGGCCTTTTGAAGTCACAATTACAACATCAACTAGGTGACACTACTTTGCAGGGCTGAAGCAAAGTTCTCTAGAAAGCCACGTATGTGCTGAATCAGCATCTGATGTATAGCACTGCTTCTTTCATAGCCACGATTGAAGAGTCCAGGAATCGAGGGGTGAAAGTGGAAGTGGCACCACTCACCATCACCCTTAGTAATACACTAGCAAAATTTTTGCTTCCTGCTCCTGTGACATTACATTCTGCTGACCTAGAGGTCTTAGTTCCAGAGGAAGGAACATGGCAACCAGGAGTCTCAACGATTCCATTAATCTGTAAGTTAATATTGCCACCTGAATACTTTGGGCTCTTCCTACCTTTAAGTGAGCAGGCTAAGAAGGGAATTAAAGTGCTGTTGGGGGTGATTGACCCAGACTATCAAGATGAAATCCATCTACAACTCCACAACAGAGGTAAGGAAGAGTTTGCATGGAATACAGGAGCTCTATTAGGGTATCTCTTAATATTATTATGCTCTGTGATTCAGGTCAATGGAAAACTACAACAGCCAAATACAAGCAGGACTACAAATGTCCCAGACCCTTCAGGAATAAAGGTTTGGGTCACTCCACCAGGAAAAAATCAAAACCAAACAAAACATGACCTGCTGAGGTACTTGCTGAAGACAAAGGGAATACATAATGGGTGGTAGAAGAAGGTGATCATCAATACCAGTCACAACCACATAACCAACTGCAGAAATGAGGGCTGTAACTGTCATGAGCATTTTCTTTTTCTTTTGCTAAAAGCATGTTTGTGTATGTATATACTTGTACTAAGAAGGTATCTTCATTTTATTTCCTTTTCTTTTATCATGTGACATAAGATTTATTGACTTCATATCAGTATTTAAGTATTGTTAACTTAATGTAATAGTATTTGTGTTTGGGATTGGTGCATTTCTTGTTATATGAAGGATAATTGTATTATCTTAGTTATAATTATGAACTCATTATTGTTTTATTTGAAGATTACATATAATCTCAGGAGATGTGTATGGGTTCATGTAGACAAGGGGTGGACTTGTGATGGTTAATACTGAGTGTCAACTTGATTGGATTGAGGGATACAAAGTATTAATCCTGGATGTGTCTGTGTGGGTGTTGCCAAAAGAGATTAACATTTGAGTTAGTGGGCTGGGGAAGGCAGATCCATCCTTAATCTGGTGGGTACAATCTAATCAGCTTCCAGCAAATATAAAGCAGACAGAAAAAAACATGAAAAGGAAGTAACAGGCTTAGCCTCTCAGTCTAAAAATTTTTCCTGTGCTGGATACTTACTGACATAGGACATCAGATTCCCAGTTCTTTAGTTTTGGGACTTGGATTGGCTCTCCTTGCTTCTCAGCTTGCAGCCAGCCTATTGTGGGACATTGTGGTTGTGTAAGTTAATACTTAATAAACTCCCCTTTATATACATACATATATATGTATATGTATATGTGTGTGTATGTGTATACATATATCCTATTAGTTCTGTCCCTCTAAGAGAACCCTGACTAATACACTTATCATAAAAATTCTCTGCAAAGACTAAAAGAAACTTCCTCAATCTAGTAATACCATCTGCAAGATATGTACAGGTTCCACAATAGTAAATGGTGAAAACTTAATACTTTCTTCCTAAAATCAGGAACAAAGCAAGAATGCCTGCTCTCAGTACCCTTATTCACCATTATGCTGGAAGTTCAGGTACTACAAAAAAAATGAGGAAAAAATAAAAGATATACAAATTAGAAAAAATATAAAATCGCCCCTATTCACAGATGGCATGATTATCTGCAGAAACTATGCAGAGATATCTACAAAAAACTTTTAGAAATAATCAGTGACTTAAGTAATATAATAGGATATAGGCCAAAACACAAAAATTAATCATATTCCTAATATGTCCACATTCAGTGGACAATTGAAAATCAGAATTTAAAAATAATGTATAGCACTTACAACAGCTCTCAAAGTGAAATATTTAGGTATAAATCTACCAAAATATGTGCAGGATCTGTATGTTGAAAACTACAAAATGCTGATGAAATAAAGTTAAGAACTAGGAGGCGTATATCTGACTAGACACAGCGAGGAAGTACTGCTCCCACTGACAGACCAAAATATGGATTAAACCAACACGCTTCAAACACATCTTCAGAGAGAAAACACTGAAAATCTATAGAGATACAATATAGATACTGAGGCCAAAGAGGGAGGAAGCTGAAAACCCTGCATGGAACTGTGGAGGACCAGGATGAACTCCTGGCCCTGAATTGCTCCTAGGGAAGAGATGAGTGAAATGATGGCAGGGCAGCCCACACTCGCTGTGGACTTCTGGAATCCTAGCTACAAAGATCCTATACTCCCCCACCCCAAGATAGGTAATTTGAGCTGTAAGGGATATGTGCCTGAAGAGTAGGCAGAGACACAGCTCTGAGTTGCATGGAGACCAGGTGAATTTGCACGCCAGGCCGAGGCAGTGCAGCACAGTCATAGGCACCAGTCCCCCAAGGCTTTCCATTTTCTTCTGCGTAGCTCTAACTCCAGCTGACCAGTGGGCCAAAGAGAACAGGGCCTTCTTTCCCACAGGATTGTGGTGCCTCTGTCCTAGACGGCCCCCTGGCAGTCAGCCACCCCAAATTCCCCTCCCAAGCCACTATAGCAGGAACATGTACACAGCACAGCCTCTGATTCCCATCCTGGGTGCTTTACCATCGGTTCCCACTGAGTGATTTTCTGGTGGCCTGGGTGCACTTCAGATCCCCCAGGACAGCCAGTTCCTAACTCAAAGAGAATAGAAGATAAAGCTACAGGCTTGGTCCCAATGCCCTAGGCCTAGGGTTTCAGCACACAGATAGGGAGTGCCAAGCTGAAATATGTGTCCAGTGCTTGAGTTGAGGAGGAGTCCTCATTCTCAGAATACTGGGAAGTGATAAGATGCAGGTTTGTGGTCCAGTGTCAGAGTGGGGAATGCCTCCCTCCTCAGGGTCAGCCCCAGAAGAATGTAACCTGTATGCCAACCATGGCCTCTGCCTGAAGGAGCCCCGCAGCCCAAAACACATGAAAAAGAAAATGTGGAGGTGGCACCAGTGATCGGAAGGGGCTCTCTTGAGGCCCTGGAGTAGACCTGGAGAGATGATCTTCTCTCTACCTTCTCCCACCACAGAGCATCACTGTGAATATACTGAAATATTAAAGAGCCATGTGACTAAGAGACTGTCTGGAGTCCATTGCTCTTAGGACTATCTACTGGATTGTGGCCAAAATGACAACAACAAAAATATTTTGCTGGTATATTGCATCTATGAAACTCAGGACAAGAATTTAGCTATAAATAAAGACCCAGTACAGAGCCTCAGCCCTCAAAAAGCATTGAGAAATGAAGACAATTGATGATTCTCAACTTAGAGCAGAGTTAAACTCTCAACAGAAGTAAAGACTAGAAAACAAAAAATCAAAAATACAAAGAAACACGAGACATCACAGATGAGGAAGTTCAAGAACTTTGATGATTCAAAAAAATCAGAGTCCCTGTTATGTTTAAACTAGCACCCTAGCTCCCCAGCAATGATTCTTAACCAGATTGAAATGACTGAAATGACAGGCATAAATTTCAAAATCTGGATGGCAAAGAATCTCATGAAGATATAGGAGAAAGTAAAAACCCAATCCATGGAATCCAAAGGATCCAGTAAAATGGTGCAACGGTTGAAAGAAGAAATAGCCATTTTAAGAAAGGACCAATCTGACCTTTGACCTTTGGGAAAGGAAATATTCTCTGCAAGCATTTTATATTATTGTTGAAAGCATTAATCTCAAAGTAGACCAACCTGAGGAAAGAATCTCAGAGCTCAAAGACAAGTTTATCAAATGAACTCAGACAAAAATGAAGAAAAAAATTTAAAAAAGACAAAACCTCCAAAAAATGTTATTACATAACAAGTTCAAACTATTTTTTTCTTGGCATTTCTGAGAGAGAAGGAGAGAGAAAGCAACTTGGAAAATATATTTGAGGATATATTCTATAAAATATCTGCCATATTACTAAATAGGTTGGTACGAAATTCCAAGAAATACAGAAAACCCTTGTAAGACTACTATAAAAGATAACAATCCAAGCCACATAGTTATCAGAGTCACCAAGGTCAATGAGAAATTTAAAAATCTTAAATGCAGCTAGAGATAAAGGTCAGGTCACTTACATTGGGAATCCCATCAGGCAAGCAATAGAACTCCCAGCAGAAACCTTACAAGCCAGAATCAATTAGGGACGATTATTCAACATCCTTAAAGAAAAGAAATTCCAACCAAAAAGTCAATATCCCAACAAATCAAGTTTCATAAGCAAAGGAGAAATAAAATCCTTTTCAGATAAGGAAATACTAAAGGAATTTATCAGCACTGGATCAGCTTTACAAGAAGTCCTTAAGGGAGTGCTGAACACAGAAATGACAGAAAGACACATGCTATCACAAAAACACTTAAGCACATAGCCCAAAGGCACTATAAAGCAACTATATGATCAAGTCTACAAAACACTCAGCTAATAACATGATGACAGGATCAAAATCTAACACATCAATGAATGTGAAAGGTATCAATGTCTACCTTAAAGGCACAGAGTGGCAAGTTGAATTAAAATATAAGAACCAACTGTCTGCTATTTTTAAGAGACCCCTCTTACATGTAATGATACCTACAAACTCAAATTAAACAGATGGAGAAAGATCTATAATGCAAACAGAAAAAAGAGCAGGAGTCATTATTCCTTTGTCAGATGAAACAGACTTTAAACCAGTAAAAATCAAGAAGGACAAAGGTGGGAACTACATAATGATAAATAACTGAATCCAACAAAAAGACTTAATTATCATACACACACACACACACAACTTTGAAACACTCAGATTCATAAAACACCTTCTTCTTGATCTACAAGAAGACTTATCTAGGCACCAGATAGTAGTGGGAGACTTTAACACCCCACTGATGGTATTAGACAGATCATTGAGGCAGAAAACTGACAAAGAAATTAAACAGAACCAAAGACAAAAACCACATGATTATCTCAACTGATACAGAGAAGGCCTTTGACAAAAGTCAACAGCCCTTTATGCTAAAAAACCCTCAATAAACTAGGTATTGATGGAAC
>CAUYQU010067256.1:0-74339 GCA_963574635.1 Cheracebus regulus | reverse complement strand
GGAGGTTGCAGTGACCCAAGATTGCACCATTTTACTCCAGCCTGGGCAACACAGGAAGACTCCATCTTAAAAAAACAACCCCATGCCATCTCCCACTTTATTTCTCTCTTTAAATCTTTTTTTTTTTTTATTTTGGGGTTTCTTTCACCTTTTCACCCTTTTTATAAAAAAAAAAAAAAAAAAAAAAAAAAAAAAAAACACGTATTGAGCAAAGCTTCTTCCAGCCCTGATTAAACAATTCTTCACCATTTGCTTAAATTAATCTGTTTTCTATGCACACAGTACATAGTTCAACAAGAAAATTTAAGATTCCTTTTCTACACTCAACTCAGCTATTAGTAAAGGCCTTTTAAAAAATTAAGATACAGCTGGCCCGGTGGCTCATGCCTATAATCCTAGGACTTTAGAAAGCCGAGGTGGATCACTTGAGGTCAGGAGTTCAAGACCAGACTGGCCAACAGGGTGAAACCCCATGTCTACTAAAAATACAAAAATTAGCCAGGCATCATGGCACATGCCTGTAATCTCAACTACTTGGGAGGCTGGGGCAGGAGAATTACTTGAACCTGGGAGGCGGAGGTTGCAGTGACCCAAGATTGCACCATTTTACTCCAGCCTGGGCAACACAGGAAGACTCCATCTTAAAAAAACAAAAAAAAAAAGCTAACATACTTTTAAAATCTTCTCCACCTCTCCACTTTGCATGATGGTGATACTATTTATCCTCTAAATGCAGCCTTTAAAAAGATAAGATTTGGAAAGAGACGGGATGCCAGAAGCAGCACCATTTCCCAGATTCTTCAGAGCTGGTTTTTTGCAGTGTGATTCTATGATGCCACATGAAACACTATTAGAAGTACTTGGAATACCAGGTTATTTGCAATCCAAAAATGTATTCCAATGTCAAATGTACTATTAACATTATTATTCCATCTGTCCATCCTTTAGGATAATTGATTGAAAGCTATATGCATTTATTTAGGTTCACAATTTTCACAGGATGCAACCAACAACTACCATTTATTCATTATTTAGGATACCTTCTATATCATTATTACAGAAAATAACATGTAAAAGAATCTTGTTCCTTTAGAATACTATCATATCTTGGCCAGGCACAGTGGCTCACGCCTGTAATCCCAATTGGGAGGCTGAGGCAGGTGGATCACCTGAGGTTGGGAGTTCGAGACCAGTCTGGCCAATGTGGCAAAACTCTGTCTATAGTAAAAATACAAAAATTAACCAGGCGTGGTGGCACACACCTGTAATCCCAGCTACTCAGGAGGCTGAGGCAGGAGACTCACTGGAGCCCAGGAGGCAGAGGTTGCAGTGAGCCAAGATTGCGACATTGCATTCCAGGCTAGGTGACAAGAGTGAGACTACATCTCAAAAAAAAAAAAAGAATACTATCATCTCCAAATTAGGTGTGGCCTTTGAAAAGCTGGCATAGCTCTGCCATCAGGTAGTAATTACTAATAACTTAAGAACCTCAGCTTAAACGTATCATTGCTGACATATATTCCCTAATTATCCTTGATTTTAAAGTCTAATAACTAATAACTTTTTAGATATTAACTCATATAGCACTTTGCAGTCTGTAACCTGCCATTTAATACTGACTTTGTGTTCATTCAGTCATCTGCTGTGTCAAACACTGTGGTAGCCAAGGAGTCCACAAATTCTGTCAAGGGCCATACAACAAATATTTTAGGCTTTGCTGGCCATATGGTCTCTCACAATACTCAACTCTGCTGTTGCAATGCAAAAGGTGCACTGACAATATGTGAATGAATGAGCAGGGCTGTGTCCTAATTAAACTTTATTTACAAAAAGAGGCAGCAGGCCATTTTTTGGCTTGGCAACCCCTGTCTTAGCCTATGGTGAGATAGCAGTAAAACATTTTTTAAATTAAAATTTGAATAAATAAAATATACACAGAGCCTATCAGATGCAGATAAGTGCTACAAAGAAAATGAAGCAGGGTAAAGGTGATGCATAGCCAGGCCCCTCACCAATATGGAGACACTGAAGCCTGACCCCTGAGGTAAGGAAGGGGAAAAGCCATGCTACCTGCATAGGAAAAGCATTTCTAGAAGAAGTAACAGCAAGCACAAATGTTCTAAAGAAGGAACAAACTGGTATCTCAGAAAAACAGCAAAGATGTCACTGTGGCTAAAGGAACATGAGCAGCGGAGAGTCATAGGAAATTAGGCCAGAGGAGTAAGCTGAAGCCAGACTCTGTACAACCTTTTAGGCCACTGTCACAACTTTGGCTTTTACTCTAAAATGGAAAACCACTGGAAGATCTTGAGCAAAGGAGTAACAACCTCATTTGACTTAATTTTAAGAGGATCATTCTGGAGGGCTGCTGAGAAAAGACTGCACAGAGACAAGGACAGAAAGAGAGAACTGAACCAGAAGATGAACGCAGTAATACAGGAAAGAAAGGATGGCAGTTTCAATCTGACTGGTAGCAGCAGAGAGGGTGATCAGATTCAGTATGCATCCTTAAAGTAAAACAAGATGAGATGTGATATGTACAGAGAGACATCAAAGATGATTCCAAGGTTTTTGTCCTAAGTAACTGGAAGGATAGTCTCTCTATTTACTGAAATGAGATGACCGTGAAAGAGGCCTGGGGAAACATATTAAGTTTGAGATGCCTATTATATCCACTACTAGACAAGCACATACAGATGTTAAGTGGACAGTGAGACATACATGTTTGGAGTTAATATTATTTTACATTATGACTGTCCCCAGTATATGTTTGCTTTCTCCAACTGTGTTATAAAATCCTTAAGAACAAGAACACCTCACTTTAACTTTATTCACAGGTGACAGTATCAAGACTCATTTTTTTTTAAGCAAATCTGCCTTGATCTTGAAACTCTTACTTTATACACAATTTTAATAGGGTTATCATTCTAGTTCCTGAATCCATCAAAAGATATAAGTAGAAAATTTTAAATAGGGGGGAAAAAGCAGCTATCACTGACAGCTGACAAAGGAGTAAACAGAAAAGAAAGCATAAAAAGCTGACACAAAAAGCCACCGCACTAGTCCGGGTATGGTGGCTCACACCTGCAATCCCAGCACTTTGGAAGGCCAAGGTGGGAGGAACGCTTGAAGCCACGATTTCAAAATCAGACTAGGTACCATAGTGAGACTCACTCTCTTGCCCAGGCTGGAGTGCAATGGTGTGATCTCAGCTCACTGCAACCTCTGTCTCCCGGGTTCAAGTGATTCTCTTGCCTCAGCCTCCCAAGTAGTTGGGATTACTGCTCAGCTAAATTTTGTATTTTTAGTAGAGATGGGGTTTTGGGTTTTGCCACACTGGCCAGGCTGGTCTCAAACTCCTGACCTCAGGTGATCCAGTCGCCTCAGCCTCCCAAAGTGCTGGGAATTCAGGCATGAGCCACGGCGCCTGGCCCAAGCTCAAGTCTCTTCTTGAGAAATGGAAATATAAACAATTAATTATAATACAATGTGATCAGTAAAATGAATACAGACCTTGAATTCAGACATCTGGATTTAAATTTTGACACTGTATCAAACTTTAAGTGTGTAATTTTAGGCATGTTATCAACATCTCTGGACAATTATTAAAAAGATTACATATAAATATGTAAAGCATCTAGCAGGGTAGACTGCACAAAGGAGATGAATGGTAGTTAATTATAATCCTCACACACAAGATACAATGAGATCATAATGATGGGTTAAACCAGGTGCCAGCACTTTGCAAAGAGCAAGATACCCAGTATTTTGGGCTTTGTAAGCTAAACCTGTATCACAACCACTCAAATCCGCTGCTGCAGTGTGAAAGTAGCCATAGACAATACAAAAGAGAATGAGCATGGCTGTGTTCCAACACAAGTTTTTTTCACGGACACTGATACTTGAATTTAATATAATTTTTGTGTCACAAAATACTCTTTATTCTTTCAATCACTTAAAAGTGTAAGAACCATTCTTAGCTTGCAGGCCTTACAAAGACAGGCAGCAGGCCCAATCTGACCTGTCCGTGCACAATAGTTTGCCAACCCCTGGTACAGAAACGTTGGGGATGAAGACAGTGGTCAGAACAGATGACTCTGTTCAAAGACAGCATAACCGTGGCTGCTTGACACATAACTGTTCTTCTCTATTCTCTTCTCTAATTTCTGCTCATCTTTCAAGTCTCTATTTAAATGTCACTACTCTAAGGAGGGCACAATGGCTCACACCTGTAATCCCAGCACTTTGGGAGGCCTAGGCAGGAGGACCTGAGGCCAGAAGCTGGAGATCAGCTTAGGCAACATAGCAAGACCCTGTCTCTACAAAAAATTAGCTGGGCATGGTAGCATGCAACTGTGGTCCCAGTTATTTGAGGGGCTGAAGCAAGAGGATCACTTCGGTCCAGGAATTCAAGGCTGCAGTGAGCTAAGATCACACAACTATACCCCAATCTAGGCAATAGAGCAAGATCTTGTCTCTAAAAAAATAAAATTAAAAAAAAAAAAAAAAGCCGCTAACACCAGAACCTGCACGCTTCTCTTTCCTACCCCAAGTAAGACTAATCTGATGCTTTCACTACAGGCTTCCAAAAGACCCTGACAATTTCTATCATAGCATTCATCACATTAAACTGTACTGGTTTAATTGTCTTCCCTGCAAGACTGTAAATCCATGTAAGCAGGAACTTGTCTACTTGCTCATCATGATATCCTTAGCATCTAGCCCAGTGCCTGGCACACAGCAGGTGCTAGTAAATATCCATTGAAACAAATGAATCTAGCAATAGTCAAGTCTCACATCCAGCAACAGCTCTTTCTGGAACCTGTCAGGACACAGATCCTTAGACATGTTCCTTACTTCCCAACAGTACTTTACTCTCCCCTCTAAGAACACAGGTCAAACTTCCCTCTAACTCCCTCTTTTTCTTGGGCCAGATTTAAGAACTCTAAAGCTAATTATCTTTGAAACTTCCCTCCCTTCCCTTTCCAACACTTGAGCTGAGGCCCCCAATTCCTTACTGTAATCTTGCTGTCATTTCCCCAGCACCCAGTTTCCAGGATATTTAAGAATAGGGTACTAGGGGCAGGAAACCATAACAGAAAAGCAATAAGCCATAACAGAGAATTCCAGTTTTTTGTTTTCGTTTTTGTTTTTTTGGGGAGACACTGGCATGATCTTGGGTCATTGCAACCTCCGCCTCCCGGGTTCAAGCAATTCTCATGCCTCAGCCTCTTGAGTAGCTGGGACTACAGGCACCTGCCACCATGCCTCGCTAACTTTTGTATGTTTAGTTGAGACAGGATTTTACCATGTTGTCCAGGCTAGTCTTGAACTCCTGATCTCAGGTGTTTCTTCCACCTCGGCCTCCCACACTGCCAGGATTACAGGTGTGAGCCACCGTACCTGGCGAGAATTCCAGTTTTTGAATCACTGAAACAACAGCTTTTTACTTTTGACCACTTTGGACCCAGTAGTAAATAAGAAGTAACAGAGCTCCAGCTCCTCCACCTTTTCCTACACCTGCACTGCCAGAAGTAAAGGGAATCTTCAACTCTGCAGCTTCTTCACTATCTCTGTCCTTCAGGTGCTTACACTACAATTTGCCTTGAGACATCAGGACTAATGTCGTCATGATGTGTTCCTCTTTACATTACTCAGCACAAAAATCCCAGGACTCTCAGGTCATTCTGAATCCTTAAACTCTCATCTCCTTTGATGAACAGCCTCCCCTTTCTCCACGCCTCTTCAATTCCTGAAGTCTTTGCACCATATCCCCTGGAACACATCAGCTAAATCCCCTATATCTTAAACCTCGTCTGAATGATCCCTTCACCATTTTGCTCTAAATGAAATCTAATTGCTCTGAAGTCTCCATTCTCTCTATAGTCCTATCCACGGTGTTCTCTCACACCCTTACACTAAAGGGCCTAGGGGTTAGAAGAAAGGTGTTGGCAGTTGGAGAAACTTGTACCTTCTCACATGCTCACTCCTAGCTGCTGCCCTTCCTTCCACTTCCTCAGTGGAAGAGAAGGCAATCACTACCACCATTTGTTCTGTCCTCTCTCCTGTTATTCACTGTAGATGAACTGAATGCTCCTATCTACGGCCAAAGCCTCCACTGGCCAGATTCCAAACCCTATTGCCTCGCCGTTCCCCCTTCTCACTCCTCCATCAGCAATATTTCCCTCTCTACTGGTGCATCCTCATTAGCACTGTAGAAACACACTCTTAATTATCTCATTGAAAAAGATAAGCCTTAAGCCCAGTTTCCTCTCCAGCTATTTATCCGTTTCCCTGCTCTCCTTGACAGCAACACTCCTAGAAGAAGCTGTAACTGTCTCCAATTCCTTTCCTCCAATTCGCTCTCAGAATCACCCCCAGAGGTGTTTGCTGCCCGATTATCCTACCAAAGCCTCTCCTGTCAAGATCAGCAACAACTTACAAATTACTAAATCTGATGGTTAATTTTAGTCATCTTACTTAGATATTTGCAACACCTAGTGTACCATATATATTCTTATTTTGTCTAAACATTACCCTCCCCAGAATGTAAACTCAGGGAAAACAGGGAGAAGACAGGGAGGTCTGTTTTGTTCACAGCTGTATCTCTAGCAGTAAGAACAGTGTCTGGTACATGGTACCATATTTTTTTTCATATTTTAACATCTTTGAAAACCAGACTCAATTAATGACATCTTATAATTGCTATTTGTTTCTTTGAAACACCTGAAGCACTACCAATCTAAAACAACTTTTGATTAGAATCTCTGCTTGAGTTTTGTTGTACCACATAGGGAGTGTGAATTCAGACCCAGAACCAGTTTAAATTCCCATGAAAGTTCTTAGCCCTCCTACACACCACCAAAGTTGAGACACAAGCTGCCTTGCTATTCCTTTCTGTATGGTGGGTTTACTTCTTATTTCCAGTCTCATACAGCTTCCCAGCTTTATGCATGGCCCCTAATAGACCATGCATCTTGGGCTTATTTCCCTTTTCTAATAGTAATGGTGCATCTTACAGCTGACGAAATCAGAAATAGCAATACAAGCATGCTGTTACAGAAATAGAGGTAACAAAAATATTAACTGGCAGGGTGCAGTGGCTCACGCCTGTAATCCTAGCACTTTGGGAGGCCAAGGTGGGTGGATCACCTGAGGTCAGGAGTTCAAGACCAGCCTGGCCATCATGGTGAAAACCCATCTTTAATATATATATATATATATATATATATATATATATATATATATATATAAACTAAAAAAGCTAAAAGTGGGCCAGGTGCGGTGGCTCACACATCTGTAATCCCAGCACTTTGGGAGGCCGAGGTGGGCAGATCACGAGGTCAAGAGTTCGAGATCAGCCTGACCAAAATGGTGAAAACCCGTCTCTACTAAAGATACAAAAAATTAGCAGGGCGTGGTGGCGGATGCCTGTAATCCCAGCTACTCAGGAGGTTGAGGCAGGGAGAGTTGCTTCAACCAGGGAGGCAGAGGTTGCAATGAGCCAAGATCACACCACTGCACTCCAGCCTGGCGACAGAGCAAGACTCCGTCTCAAAAAAAAAAAAAAAAAAAAAAAAAAAGGCTAAAAGTGCTTCTGAGAAAAGGGAAATAAAAAAGGGAGGTGCTGCTTTTTTAAAACAAGCTTTGACCGGGCACAGTAGCTCATGCCTATAATTCCTTCCCAAACTTTGGGAGGCTGAGGCAAGCGGATCAGAGGTCAAGAAATTAAGACCAGCCTGGCCAACACGGTGAAACTCCATCTCTACCAAAAATACAAAAATTAGCTGGGTGTCGTGGTGTGCACCTGTAATCCCAGCTACTCAGGAGGCTGAGGCAGGAGAATCACTTGAATCCAGGAGGCGGAGGCTAAAGTGAGCCGAGATCGCACCACTGCACTTCAGGCTGGTGACAGAGCGAGACTCAGTCACAAAAAAACAAAAAACAAGCTTTACAAAACTATTTGATTCTATAAACCATATTCACACATAACTTGGATGAAAATGAACCCTGAAAACCAAAGGGAAAAAAAAAAGAATTAAATGCTCTTTGAGAAAAAAATTAGAAAAAAAAGAAAGGAAAATGTATATGGACATGGGGGAAATGCAGGGGTCAGAAGTTGAGAAGCCCTTGAGTCTGGCAAAGGCAAAATAAAGAGGAAGGACAAAAACAAAAGGAAAAAAAATCTAGGGCAGCTTTGCAAGTACTGGAGACAAGCATACTGAAACAGCCTAAGATAGAAAAAGTCAAAATTGTCAGGCTGTTTTCATTGAAATTGTAGGAAACAGTATAGAAATAGAACTTTTCAACTGAGCTCCATATTACCTAATGTACATCTCTACCTGGATATCCCACAGGAATTCAAATTAAACATGTTCCTAGTAAAAGAACTGCTTAATTCAAATCATTTTCTGGAAAACATGGGGGTGGGTGGGATTTCTGTATTTACATATGAAGGATTAAGTGTGTGTGTGTGGGCGGAAGAATATCCATAAATATACCAACATTCGATTAAATTTTCCAGATTTCCCATGTTTAAAAATTTAACACATCTCAACTAAGTTCATCCATTCCCAAACCTACCCTTCTTCCTATAGTCCCTAGGTGGGTAGCACTACTCAGTCTCCCAAACAAGAAACCCAGGAAGTGATATGAATTATTCCCCTTATTCTCCTGTCTTCATCCAATCCAATCCTGCCTAACCTATATCTAAATTCTCTTGAATTTATCTTCTCCATTCCAACTACCTTCTATTAGGACTTCAACTCTTCCCTGGAGTACACCAATATTCTGTATATTCCAACCAGCCTCCACGTAACTGCTGAGGGGATCCTTCTAACTGAATGTAAGCCTGTTGGTGTCATTCTCCTGCTTAAAGTGCCCAATATCTAAAGTTCAAGCTCCTGAGCATGGCAAATAAAATTCTTTATGAACTTACCCTAGTCTGGCCCCCACGCTCATTTAAAACTACTTATTCATTCAGTCAGTCAGTCAGCTAGCTAGCCATCAAATTTATTTTTTTTCTTCCTTTCCTTCCTTCCTTCTGTCTGTCTGTCTGCCAGCTAGCCATCAAATTTATTTTTCCCCTCCCTCCCTCCCTCCCTTCCTTCCTTAGAGACAGGATCTCATTCTGTTTCCCCAGCTGGAGTGCAGTGGCTTGATCTCACTGCAATCTGCACCTCCCCAGCCCAAGCAATCCTCACACCTCATCCTCCTGAGTAGCTGGGATCATAGGCTCATACCACTAACTTTTGTATTTTTTGTAGAGATGGGGTTTTGCCATGTTGCCCAGGCTGGTCTCAAATCCCTGAGCTCAAATGATCTGCCCACCTCAGCCTCCCACAGTGCTGGGATTAAAGGTGTGGGCCACTGTGTTCAGAGAATTTATCCTTTTTTTTTTTTTTTTAAAGAGATGGGAGTCTCACTCTGTCACTCAGGCTGGAATGCAATGACACCATCATAGCTCACTGCAGCCTCAAACTCCTAGGCTCAAGTGATCTTCCCACCTCAGCCTTCCAAGTAGGTAAGACTATAGGCACGCACTACCATAACCAGCTAGCTTTTAAAAATATTTTGTAGAGATAGGGTCTTGTTACGCAGGTTGGTCTCAAACTTCTGGCTTTAAGCAATTCTACCATCTTAACCTCCCAAACCTCTGGGATCACAGGAATGAGCCACAGCACCCAGTCAGCCAGTAAATATTTATGGAGCACTTACAATTTGCCAGATGCTCTAGGCACTGGAGAATATACTAGTGAGCAAAACAGAAATGTCCTGCACTCTCCTACCTTACAGTTTAATGGAGGAACTGCTCAAATACATGCACCCACTCAACAAACATCTTTTTAATATCTACTTGTATAAAGACTCTTCTCAGCACAGGAAATACAGTGACAACCAAGACAAAGTCCCTACCCTCACACAGTTTACATTCTAATGATAAACTATGATACATGCCATGAAAATAAAGTTCAGGATGCTATGATATCCACAGAGACAGGGAAACCTGAAAAATGAACTGAGGAGTCAGCAAAGACTTCTCTCAGGAAGTGATAACTGAGATCAGAGCCCAAAGATGAGAAGGTAATGACAAGGGAAGGGGTGGTGGTGGTGAAGAACATTCCAGACAGAGGGAACAGCAAATACAAAGACCCTGAAGTAACTGGGAACACACGATATTAGGGAAATAAATGGCCAGAGTAATCAGAGGGTAGGAATGGTGCCAGGTGAAGCTGACAACATAAGCACTAAAATGTAAATAAAATAAATGATCACTGTGTTGGGAATGGATTATTAGGGATACAAGAGTGGAATCAGGGGAGCTCATTTAAAAGGCTATTACAGTAGTCCAGAGCTGAAGCCAAATGATACACAGGAATACCAGAATCAGATGTCTAGGAGTTATAGAAGAGTCCAGGCCACAGGCCATGTACTCAGCCCAAAACAAGATGGAACTGAGCATAAATTAAGAAACAAAAAGGACTGCTCCATCCATGAAATGAGAAGTAGAAACCTTCAGCTCATTAGCTAGGAGAAGGGAAAGCCTTGCATTTGGGACTAGGAATGGAAAAAGTTACCTGGAAGAAACTGGACCCTAGTCCTGCACCATTCAGAGATGTGAGATCTAAACTCATACTACCCATGTGGTAATGGGACCCCAAGCTGACACTTTATCATAAGTAAGATTCAGAACTAAAGAATGAAACAGTACCACAGAGGGTGCTAAGTGAAAGAAGCCAGTCACAGGACAAATAATGCATGATACCACTTATCTGAGGTATATAAAATACTCAAAAACGTAGATGCAGAAAGTAGCGTGGTGGTTGCCAGGGGCTGCGGAGATGGGGAAACGAAGAGTCGCTATTCAGTGGGTATGCTGATTAAGTTCTACAGGTCTGCTGTAAAACTGTTCCTATAGGGACTGGGGAATATACTAGTGAGCAAAATATATATAATACTGCACAACTAAATATTGCACAACTAAAGACTTGTTAATATTAGAGCATTGCACAAGTAAAGATTTGTTAGGAAGGTAGACGTCATGTTAAGTGTTCCCAAACTTAGAGCACTCCATCTCGAAAGAGAAGAGAAAAGAAAAGAACAGGAAAGAAAAGAAAAGAAAAGAGAAAATTGTCTTGCCCACCCCGCCCCAGACACAGTCTTGCTCTGTCAACCAGGCTGGAGTACGGTGGCCCTTTCTTGGCTTACTGCAACCTCCGCCTCCTTGGTTCAAGCAATTCTCTTGCCTCCGCCTCCCAAGTAGCTGGAATTACAGGCACCCGCCACCATGCCCAGCTAATGTTTTTTGTATTTTAGTAGAGAAATGGTTTTACCATGTTGGCCAGGCTGGTTTCGGACTCTTGACCTCAGGTGATCCGCTGGCCTTGGCCTCCCAAAGTGCTGGGATTACAGATATGAACCACGGCGCTGGCCTTAAAATTGTCTTTATTCACAGATGACATGATCATCTGTGAAAAAACTATCTGATGAAATCTAAAAAATAATAATAAATAAGTTTAGCAAGGTTGCAGAATATAAGGTCAATATAGAAAAATCTATTGTGGCTGGGTGTGGTGGCTCACGCCTGTAATCCTAGCACTTTGGGAGGCCAAGGTGGGCGGATCACCTGAGGTCAGGAATTTGAGACCAGCCTGGCCAACATGGTAAAACCCCATCTTAAAAAAAAAAAAAAAAGAAAAATCTATTGTATTTCTATATACTAGCAACAATCGCTCATTAAAATTATAAATACAAAGCATCAAAAAATATAAAATTCATAAGGATAAATCTGAAAAAAAGATGTGAAAGATCTAAACACTGAAAACTACACATCATGGAGAGATATTAAAGACCTAAATAAAAGAAGTTATATATCTATCTGTTCGCAGATTCTTAGAAGACTTAATATTGTCAGCATGCCAATTCTCCCCAAACTAATTCAATAGATTTAATGCACTCTCAATCAAAATCGCAGCAGACTTTTTTGCAGAATCTAGCAAACTAGTTCTCTTTTTTTTGTTGTTGTTTTTGGAGACAAGGTCTCACTCTGTCCCCCAGACTGGGCAGTGGCTCGATCTCAGCTCACTGCAACTTCTGCCTCCTAGAATCAAGTGATCCCTCCCACCTCAGCCTCCCAAGTAGCTCGGACTGCAGGTGTGCACCACCAAGCCCAGCTAATTTTTGTATTCTTGGTAGAGACAGGGTTTCACCATGTTGCCCAGGCTGGTCTCAAACTCCTGGGTTCAAGCAACCTGCCCACCACAGCCTTCCAAAGTAATGCAATTACAGGTGTGGGCCACCACACCCAGCCCAGCAAACTAGTCCTAGAATAGCAAAAACGACTTTGAAAAAGAAGTTGGAGGGCTGGCTGGGAGCAGTGGCTCACTTCTGTAATCTGGGGCAGTCGGATCACTTGAGGCCAGGAGTCCACCAGCCTGGACAACATAGTGAGACCCTGTATCTACAAACATAAACATAAAAATATAGCAGGGCATGGTGGCCTGCTATTGAAAGGAAATAAACAGATAAGCCTTGGTTTTCTTGTGCCATAAAACAGGAAAGCTATCAAAAGGACAAAGGAGGCCGGGCGTGGTGGCTCACACTTGTAGTCCCAGCACTTTGGGAGGCTGAGGTGGGTGGATGACCAGAGTTCAGGAGTTTGAGACCAGCCTGTCCAACATGGTGAAACTCTGTCTCTATTTAAAAAAAAAAAAAAAAAAAAAGGACAAAGGAGCCAAATTAAACGGGTTCTCACTGAACTAAGATGAGACAATATGAACATCATTAAGAGTAACGTCTACAGTGCCTGAAACATATTAAATACATAAATATCCATTAATTTATAATCATACTCTAAAACAAACAAAACACATTAGTCACTTTTGGAGGTTAGTGGGGCACTAAGTAATTTCATTATTCTAAATACGGACAAAGAGAAATAATTCAGCCTTTCCTGTACAAACCATATTTCAAAGTAATCAAAAAGTTAATGAAGGAAAGTCTTCTTTATAGAAAAATTCTGCCTAATACATACAGAAGAATAAAATTAGAAAAAAAAAATTTCTCTTTTGTATGCCTTAATATAAGAATAGATCTAGTCAACAATAATCAATGGCTGCTAAAATCACTGGATGAAAGGCTGATGGAGAACTTTTAGAAAAGGATGGATAATGTTGACAATACTTATCAAAATTAGGGAGTGGGAAGAATAGAGGAAACTAAGAATGGGAAAAATGTTAATAATCACTGAAGCTAGTGCTCTCTATCCCTTGCCCTTCTCCTGCTTTGTTCTGCTATCTTGGCAAAACCCATCCCTGGTTAAATCTACTCCAAACATACACCCCTGCAGCTGAATATGGCTGGAGGAAATAAACCATACTGACTGATCTCACTTTAAATTTATAACCACAGAGGCAGGGCACGGCAGCTCACACCTGTAATCCCACTTTGGGAGGCTGAGGTGGGCAGATTACCTGAAGTCAGGAGTTTGAGACTAGCCTGGCCAACATGGTAAAACCCCATCTCTACTAAAGATACAAAAATTGCCTGGACATGGTAGTGGACACTTGTAATCTCAGCTACGGGGAGGCTGAAGCAGGAGAATCGCTTTAACCAAGAAGGCAGAGGTTGCAGTGGGCCTAGATCAAGACTAGTCTCAATAAATAAATAAATAACCACAGGCTAGGCATGATGGCTCACACTTGTAATCCCAGCACTTTGGGAGGCTGAGGTGCGTGGATCACTTCCAGTCAGGAGTTCCAGACCAGCCTGGCAACCATGGTGAAACCTCAACTCTACTAAAAAAATACAAAAATTAGCCAGGCATGATGGCTTGCACCTGTAATCCCAGCTACTTGGGAGGGTGAGGCACGAGAATCACTTGAACCTGGGAGGTGGAAGCTGCAGTGAGATCAAGCCACTGCACTCCAGCAGCCTAGGCAACAGATCAAGACTCTCTTAAAACAAAAAACAAAAAACAGTCTGTGGCAGTGGCTCACACCAGTAATCCCAGCACTTTGGGAGTCCGAGGCAGGCAGATCACAAGGTCAGGAGTTTGAGACCAGCCTGGCCAATATGGCGAAACCCCATCTCTACTAAAAATACAAAATTTAGCCAGGTGTGGCACGTGCCTGTAGTCCCGGCTACTGGGAGGCTGAGGCAGAAGAATCGCTTGAACCTGGGAGGCAGAAGTTATAGTGAGCAGAGATCGAGTCACTGCACTCCAGCCTGGGTAACAGAACAAGACTCTGCCTCAAAAAAAAAAAGTTATAACCACAAACCTCAAGAAGCTCTCATGCTCCCTGGCTGTCATATAATATATCCCAGCTGCAGCCATTCTCCCATTCTCCTAAACAATTTCATACCTTTTCCTCTTTACACAAACCTCCATCACCTCCTCATCCTCAATCTTGGCTGAGCACTTTATTTCCTAATTCAATGAGAATATTAAAACAATCAGAAGAAAATTTTCACAAACTTCCACTGCCAATTCAATCCACCTACTTGATGGGTGGATTTCCAATATATTTTAAAGATTAAATCAACAGGAATTGGAGATACATTTGATGTGAGGTATGAGGAACAAAAAGGAATCAAAGAAAACTTTTAGATCTTTCAAGGCCTTCTCTCACTACATTTGAATCTGTCTCCATCTCTATCTCCCTCCCTCTCTAACACACACACACACACACACACACACTCACTCTCTCTCTCTCTCTCTCTCGCTCACACACACACACATATACTTACATGCTCACACATTCCCTCCCTCCTTTGCAGGGGTGTTTTTTCGTGGTTTTGGGGTTTTTTTGTTTTTGTTTTTGGCAATACCAAATATGAAACACTAAACATTTCACTCTTTCAATATCTGCCCTCACCACTAAAACATAAGCTGCATACAGGCAAGAATGTTCATGCTTAGTTCACTCCCATGTACCTGGCTCATAGTAGGCACTCAGTAAAACTTTATTAAAGAACAAAAGAAAATAAAAAATTAAAAAATTTTATTAAAGAAATGAATGAAAGATTTTTGGCATGAGCAAATGTATGGATGATGGTATCATTTACAAAGAAAAAGAACAGGTGTAGGGTGAGAAGAATCATGGTTTCTGTAAGAAGGAGCTTATAATGTATTGAGAAAAAGACACTAGATTGCATGTGACACATACATTTACAACACATTAGGATTCTATGATTTGTTAACTGATGAAAGCAAATTTGGAATATATTGCATAATCTCATCGTTATACAAAATTGTTTATCCATGCTTTTATATACATACATACTTGCAAACATGTAGGTACATACAAACACATACACATGTTTCTGCACCTATACACAAAATGTTCTTGTAGGAAAAATACCAATCTGCTAGTCTGTGGGTAAGAATGGTACCATGTATGGGGAATAGGACTGAAGAGACAGTAAGGAGACTTTCACTTTCCAACTTATACATGTTTTACAGGAAGCATACTACATTTGAATTTTTTTAAAGAGAGAAGAAGCTGGGCGCAGTGGCTCATGCCTGTTATCCCAGCACTTTGGGAGGCAAAGGCAAGAGGATCACCTGAGGTCAGGAGTTCGAAACCAGCCTGGCCAACATAGTAAAACCCTGTCTCTACTAAAAATACAAAAATTAGCCAAGTGTGGGTGGTGGCAGGCACCTGAAATCCCAGCTACTTGGGAGGCTAAGGCAGGAGAATTCCTCCACCCCAGGAGGCAGAGGTTGCAGTGAGCCAAGATCGAACCACTGCATTCCAGCCTGACAAAACAAGATTCTGTCTCAAAAAAAAGAAGAAAGTAGAAAGAAGAAGAAGAAAAAAGAAGAGGAGGAGGAGGAGGAAAAGTTATAAAGTATCATCAAAAAACAATACATACAAGCTGGGCACAGTGTCTCATGCCTGTAATCCCAGCACTTTGAGAGGCCAAGGTAGGCAGATCAACTGAGGTTGGGAATTCGAGACCAGCCTGGCCAACATGGTAAAACCCCTTCTCAACTAAAAATACAAGAAATTAGCCAGGTGTGGTGGCATTCACCTATAATCCCAGCTACTAGGGAAGCTGAGGCAGGAGAATCGCTTGAACCTGGGAGGCAGAGACTGCAGTGAGCCAAGACTGCACCACTGCACTCCAGCCTTGGTGACAGAGCGAGACTCCTTTAAAAATATATATATACTGTATCAAAGAAGGAAAAAAAAAAAAAAAAAGGCCAGGCACAGTGGCTCATGCCTGTAATCCCAGCACTTTGGGAAGCCGAGGTGGGTCTGAGGTCAGGAGTTCACAATCAGCATGGCCAACATGGTGAAACCCCATCTCTATTAAAAATACAAAAATTAGCCGGGTGTGGTGGCATGCGTCTATAATCCCAGCTACTTGGGAGGTTGAGGCAGGAGAATGAGTGAAACCAGGGAGGCACAGATTGCAGCGAGCCAAGACTGCGCCATTGCACTCTAGGCTGGGCAATAGAGTGAAACTCTGTCTCCAAGAAGAAAAAAAACACTTTTAAATAGGCATATAAATGTAAGTGGAACAATCTGAAGGTACACACAAGGCTTATAACAGGTTTATTCTGGAGAGAAGAATGTTATTAGGACAGTGTTATTTGGGAAGGGCTAGTGTTAGGGATCAAGGTAAAGGGGACCTTTTGCTTACACACTCTACATTTCTATAATGCTTGAATTTTTCTCACCATTAATAAATTATCCTGAAGTAAAAGATAAGATGAATAAGCATTTCATACAGTATAAAAATTCTTGTATCAGCACATAATATCTTTAGAAGGATATATAAGAGAAAGTGCTATCAGTGGGACATCTGTGTTATCAGGCCGGACGTCCTACTCAGCACCTGCCTTCTCCTTGCGGGCTCCCTGCACCCACCTCTGCATTCCACCCCTAGCACCACACCCAGCACTATCTACCTGCCCCGCTAAAATTCAAAAATCCCGCCAAAAGCCTGCCCAATGGCTGTTTGCCACAGAAGCCCCCAGCCAGCCCACCTATCGACAGCCCCGTCTGGCTGCCAATGGTAGCCCACCACATCCGTGCCCAGTCCCCTAAGACCAATACAATCACCTATGCTTTGTTTCCCCAATGACCAATCAATTACCTTCACTCCCTATAAAACCCCACGCCCAGAGAAACTGAGCGCGACTTCTCTGGCCTCTCTTCCTTGGACCATAGAACCTCGTACGGGAGCTGAATAAACTGGAATTTAACTTTTCTGGTATTGGCCTCAGTTTCCTCACTTTGATTTCGACAATACACTTTACACTGTTCAATTTTGTTTACTGCATGCCTGCAGTGCCTTTAAAAATGTAAAGTGTAGGCCGGGCGTGGTGGCTCACACCTGTAATCCAAGCACTTTGGAGGTCAAGGCGGGCGGATCACCTGAGGTCGGGAGTTCAAGACCAGCCTGACCAACATGGTGAAACCCCGTCTTAAAAAAAAAAAAAAAAAAAAAAAATGTAAAGTGTATTTTTATAACTACACTAGGTTTGGTCACTCTGGTTAGTAGGGGGGAAAAAAAAACACTACACTAGGTTAAGTGCTATTGTGAAAGTATGTAACAGATGATGAAGAGGGAGACCCAGGCATCTCAGATCAACTTCCCCTTTTCATTCCTAAGACTGTAAACTTCCCCTTTTCATTCCTAAAACTGTAAACCAAAACCCTTTTCATATGTAATTCCTGAGATTGTAAACGGAGATCCTTTTCCTAAGACTGTAAACTGAAACCCTTTTCATATGTAATTTCTGAGACTGTAAACCAAGACCCTTTTCCTATGTTAAGCTATAAACCTAAGATTCTTCCACGTGTAACATCTAAAGTATAAGCCTATATAAAGATGGAACCTTCCTTTGTTGGGGGGGCTTGGCTATTAGGCAACTATGCCACCTTGCTCCTGGCCGAATAAACTCCTTCCTCCTGTATTCCCTGTCAAGAGATACGTTCCCAGCGGCAGCTCCTGCTACAATGTAACAGATTTTAATGGCAAAAAGCAGCATTTGCATCCACAGGAAAGACTTCAGTGAGGTTTAAGGAGTCAACAACTGACTTGGAAGGCATTGCAGGCAGAGTTCACAGAAGAGGTAAAGGCACAGAGGCACGGCAAGAGACAGGAGAGTTCAGGACAAAGCTGCAGAGCACAGGGAGAGAGGGCCTTCAGAAGATATCTGAATAATCACCAATTCCTGAATACATACAGTTTCCATTACTTATTTAAAGAAAATAACCAAATTTAGACTTGCATATGGCTTTCTGTTTGTTCTACGTAAAGCTACTGTTTCACTCCAAATCACAACATAATGAAATGAGCATGTCTACCTACAAACCTGGTAGAATATATTCCTCAGTTCAAGATGGTTCAATCCTTACTGGAGGATAAAATTCTAAATTAATAATTACTTTGGATTGCCTATTACTATCTTCTTTTGAACACCTCATAAAACCAAGTTGCAATAAGCACAAAACAATGATAATGTAACAATTGTATATTACTAGATATTAAAAGTAGGCTTCTCTGACCCAGTTTTCAAAAAATTCTGATTGTGGCATTTATTAGCAAATGTCTCACACCAGGGCAGAATGAAGAAAGATGATCTAAATCTCAGCTAAAACTAGACAGCACTATTGCCATTAATTCTTATGAATTAATTAAACATTGATAATATACTGATTTCTGCCAAAGATAAACTGATTTTATGTATACATGTTTCTAATTTCTTGATTTGGGAGCATCAATTAAAAGCAAAGTATCAACACTGACAGAGTCAAATCTTTGTTGACCATAAGTATAGGTTTTGTTGCCTCTCCACTCCTGCTTGGAAAAACTAGGCAAAATTTCCTTCCAATTTAGGCTACATGTGGCAAAAATAATTACAACTATGGTATTAGCTAATAGTTATTGAGTGCATACTACATGTACTCATGGAATGTTTTACAGCAATTAAAATTCAGTAGTCAAAACTCAACAAAAAGACAATTCAATTTGAAAACGGGCAAAGGACTTAAAAGACATTCCTCCAAGAAGATATACAAATGGCCAAGAAGCACATGAAAATATGTGCAACATCACTAGTCATTACAGAAATGAAAATCAAAGCATGAGATACCACTTCACATCTGTTAGGATGGCTACAATTTAAAAAAAGAAAAAAACAACAACAAATGTTGTTAAGGATGTAAAGAAATCAGAATCCTCATACATTGCTGGTAGGAATATAAAATGGTACAGCCACTATGGAAAACTGTACAGTGGTTTTCCAAAAAGTTAAACATATAATTATTATATGTACACTATGACACCAGCTTTTGAGGAAAACAAAGCATTATTATATGACCCAGCAATTCCACTTTTAGATATAGGCACAAAAGAACTCAAAACAGGTATTCAAACAAATACTATACATGAATGTTCAGAGTAACCTTATTCGCAACAGGCAAAGGTGGAAAACATACAACTACCATCAATAGATAGATTCTTATAGATTTTTTTTTTTGACTCAAAGAGTCTTGCTTTGTTGCCCAGACTGGAGTGCAGGGGCACCATCTCGGCTCACTGCAACCTCTGCCTTCCAGATTCAAGTGATTCTCCTGTCTCAGCCTCCAGAGTAGCCGGGATTAAAGGCGCACGCCACCACACCTGGCTAGTTTTTGTATTTTTAGTACAGAGGGGGTTTCACCATCTTGGCCAGGCTGATCTTGAACTCCTGACCTCAGGTGATCCGCCCCCACTTGGCTCCCAAAGTGCTGAGATTACAGGTGTGAGCCACCACGCTTCACCAATAGATTTTTTCTTTTCTTTCTTTCTTTTTTTTTTTTTTTTGATAAAGAGTCTTGCTCTATCGTCAGGCTGGAGTGCAGTGGCATGATCTTGGCTCACTGCAACTTCCACTTCCTGGATTCAAGAGATTCTCCTGCCTCAGCCTCCCAAGTAACTGGGACTACAGGTGCCACCACACCCAGCTAATTTTTGTATTTTTAGTAGAGACAGGGTTTCACTATGTTGGCCAAGCTTGTCTTGAACTCCTGACCTTGTGATCCACCCACCTTGGCCTCCCAAAGTGCTAGGATTACAGGCATGAGCCACCGCACCCGGCCCATAGAAATATTATAACTATACTATTAGTATTGGCCTGATCATAACTGACACCATTCAACAGGTACACATTTCAGGCATCAGAAACTTCAGCTGCCAAAAAGGTTAATGATATACTTGGGGCTATCTCATAATGGAAATAATTAGCCAGTACAGTGTGAAAGGACGATGTGTTCTCAGCTTTATTGTCCAATGAAAAATGTAATCATGTAAAAATTGAATAGAAATTCTACTTAATCTTGCTGAAATGTTAAGATTTCAGGTAACAAGTAATCAGGATGAAAGTACCAAATATCCTTCCTTTATTCAGGAGCTTGTTCATCAGGCTAGAGACCAAACACACATTCAGTAGTCGTCATTATACATTGTTCCTCGTGCTCCCAAATTACAGTAACATCGTATAATAATATCCTGTAGTCTAATTCATAGGATCATTAACATTATGGGCTTGTAGGCTAATGACAAATGACAAATATCAACTTTTAAAATTCCTAGACACAATACAAACTGAGTAACAACAGAGGTTAAAAAGATCTACCAACTAAGCCTTGTTTAAAGCATTATCAACTTAAGAAACAAGCCATCTCAACAAACCCATTGGGTCCAGTGTGTATATTCTGGATGAACATAAAAACTAAAAGAAGAAGAAGGTTGAGCACAGTGGCCCACGCCTGTAATCCCAGCACTTTGGAAGGTGAAGGCGAGTGGATCATGAGGTCACGAGTTCGAGATCAGCCTGGCCAACACAGTGAAACCCCAGCTCTACTAAAAATACAAAAAATTAGCCAGGCTTGGTGGCAGGCACCTGTAATCCCAGCTACTTGGGAGGCTGAGGCAGGAGAATGGCCTGAACCTGGGAGGCGGAGGTTGCAGTGAGCCAAGATTGCACCATTGCACTCCAGCCCAAGCAACAGTGTGAGACTACATCTCAAAAAAAAAAAAGTCATTTCCCAGATGGGGAGCCAAAAAATAAAAAATTTGAAAAAAAAAAAAAAAAGAAAGAAAACCTCATGTATGCTGATAAGATTAACAAAACACTGGGTCAGGGGCAGTGGCTCACACCTGTAATCCCTGCACTTTGGGAGGCTGAGGCAGATGGATCATGAGATCAGGAGTTCAAGACTAGCCTGTCCAACAAGGTGAAACCCATCTCTACTAAAAATACAAAAATTCACCAGGCGCGGTGGTAGGCGCCTGTAATCATAGCTACTCAGGAGGCTGAGGCAGGAGAATTGCTTGAACCCGGCGACAGAGGTTGCAGTGAGCCGAGATCACACCACTGCACTCTCTCCAGGGTGACAGAATGAGACCCCATCTCAAAAAAAAAAAAAAAAAAAAAAAAAAAAAAGATCAAAAAAACAGTGACCAAGTACAGTAGTATCACACCTGTAATCCTAGAACTTTGGGAGGCCAAAGCCGATGGATTGTTTGAGTCCAGGAATTCAAGACCAGCCTAGGAAACATAGCAAGACCTGTCTCTCTAAAAAATTTAAAAATTAGCAGAGCACCTGTAGTCCCAGCTACTAGGGAGACTGAGGTGAGAGGATCACTTGAGCCCAGGAGTTGGAGGCTATAATGAGCCATGATCACATCACTGCACTCCAACTTGAGTGACAGAGCAAGACCCTGACGCTAAAAATAAAAATTAAAAAAAAAAAATCAGGCCAGGTGCAGTGGCTGATGCCTGTAATCCTAGCGCTCTGGGAGGCCAAGATGGAAGGACCATTTGAGGCCAGGAATTTGAGAACAGCCTGAACCCCGTCTCTATAAAAAATTTAAAAATTAGATCTACCAGATGCAAGCACTTGCATTCCCAGCTACTTGGGAGGCTGAGGCAGGTGGTGGAGGTTGCAGGGAGCCAATATTGTGCCACTGAACTCCAGCCTAGGAGACAGAGCAAGATGCTGTCTCAAAAAAAAAGTTTGAGCTTAAGCTAAATGGCTGGCTTCTTTCTGAGGTGTTATATACCACCTACCATTCAGCTACAATACTTTAACTTCCTGTCACTACATTAGTTACAGATGAGTTTCACAGTTTTCATAAAATGTCACAAAGTCTCTTATGAAGAGATCCTATACAAAGGACTCCTGCAGGACATGTAGGTAGGTTACAAGAGCAATTAATTATAAAAATGTAACTAATATCCAAAAAAGGTAAGCAGAAGTCACTTCTGCCATACACTAATGTACATTTTGAATCACTTTTAACAGTAGGCCAGGAAGAGCCACCAGTGGGCTAACCACACTGACATGCTATGATCAGAGACCAAGTGGATAATGTTAGGAAAAGCACTGCTCAACTACAGAGGGTAGCCTTAAAACAACAGCAAGTCATTTAAGATAGGAAAGACTGCAGGTTTTAAAAATTGGTCTTTTCAGTCCTATCCAGGTCAGTAAGAAGTAGTATCATTGGCAGCATCTTCAAGTACAAAAGACACTTACTTATCTATTCCGGCTCATTCACAATCATCTAATGGCCTCATCACAAACATCCTTCTCTTCAGTCCTAATACTCTTTAGCAAATTCTAAAGACCACCACCACCACACACATACATACACACACACACACACACACACAGACACACACACACTACACAAGTAGTAATCATACATCTTGCTAATTAAATAATGTAAAAATCATCCTTCTTACCAGCAATCCAACAATCCAAGGTTTTTATTTACTATGGGATTTGGACCAGTAAGAATCCCTATGTAACCCTTGGAGATCCCCCAAAACCTTCAATAAACTTATGTCTTTTTTTTTGAGACAGAGTTTTGCTCTGTTTCCCAGGCTGGAGTGCAGTGGCACAATCTTGGCTTACTACAACTTCCACCTGCTAAGTTCAAGTGATTCTCCTGCCTCAGCCTCCTGATTAGCTGGGATTACAGGCATGCACCACCATGCCTGGCTAATTTTTGTATTTTTAGTAGAGATGAGGTTTCGCCATGTTGGCCAGGCTGGTCTTGAACTCCTGACCTCAAGTGATCTGCCCGCCTCGACCTCCCAAAGTACTGGGATTACAGGTGTAAGCCACCACACCCGGCCTTCAATTTATGTCTTAACCACAAATTAGCCATAGGACAATGGCTGCAGATGTTACCTTTAAGTAATGTCTATATCCTCAGACCCTGCAGAATGTTTTAAGGGCCTCCAGCTACTGAAGAATCCATATAGAAGATGATATATATTTCAGGAACCCATTCTTATAGGCTGCCATGGTAGATGTGAACATGGAGAGTAAACACTGGCCTCTAGTCAATCCTTAATATCCAGTAACTAAAGATAAAGTGAGCTGGGCACTGTGGCTCACACCTGTAATCCCAGCACTTTGGAAGGCCAAGACAGGAGGATCACTTAAACCCAGAAGTTCAAGACCAGCTTGGGCAACAAAGCAAGATCCTGTCCCTACAAAAAAATTTAAAAATTAGCTGAGCACCATGGTGTGTGCCTGTAGTCCTAGCTACTGGGGAGGCTGAGGTGATAGAATCACTTGAGTTCAAGGAATTCAGGCTGCAGTGAACTATCACGGCACCACTGCACTCCAGGCTGGGTGACAGAGTAGGACCCTGTCTCCAAAAGCAATAAAAATTAAAAAATAATAACACATAAACTTCAGTGCAGTGACACAATCACAGCTCACTACAATCTCAAACTCTTGGGCTCAAGCAATCCTTCTGCCCCAGCCTCCCCAGAATAGCTAGAACTACAGGTGCCAGCCACTACATCAGCTTTTTTTTTTTTAGACGCAATCTTACTCTGTCGCCCAGGTTGGAGTGCAGTGGCACAATCTCAGCTCACTGCAACCTCTGCTTCCCGGGTTCAAGTGATTCTTCTGCCGCAGCCTCCTGAGTAGCTGGGACTATAGGTGCACACCTCCACACCCAGCTAATTTTTCTATTTTTAGTAGAGACAAAATTTCACCATATTGGCCAGGCTGGTCTCGAACTCCTGACCTCATGATCCGCATGCCTCGGCCTCCCAAAGTGCTGGGATTACAGGCGTGAGCCACAGCACCTGGCCCTAATTTTTTAATTGTTTGTAGAGACAGGGCCTTGCTATGTTGCCCAAGCTGGTCTCGAACTCCCGGTCTGAAGCAATCTCCCACCTTGGCCTCTCAAAGTGCTAGGACTGAGGACAAAGTGGACTCCCAACATACCCAGCCTACAAATGTCAAATCTTTAGAAATAGTTCAAAGTCAATTCAACTGAATAGCAATTAGACTTGATTTCAGACAGACCACCTCCAAAGTTAAGTGTGGACTCACTAAGTCTCCTATAAATCTCCCAGAAAATGGCATATTGAGCCTGAAGTCACTATGTCATCCAATAATATCAGGAAGCAAGATGCAGGGATAATTAACCTCCATGTAATATTTAGAAAATGAAATTGAAGACTGGATGCAGTAGCTCACACCTGTAATCCTAGCACTTTGGGAGGCCAACACAGGCAGATCACCTGAGGTTGGGAGATTGAGAACAGCCTGACCAACATGGGGAAACCGTGTCTCTACTAAAAATACATAAAATTAGCCAGGCATGGTGGCACATGCCTGTAATCCCAGCTACTCTGGAGGCTGAGGCAAGAGAATCGCCTGAACCCGGGAGACGGAGGTTGCATGAGATCACGCCATTGCACACCAGCCTGGGCAACAAGAGCGAAACTCTGTCTCAAAAAAATAAATAAATAAATAAATAAAGGAAAGAAATGGGAGGCTAGACTCATCCTAAGAGACAGTTCACTGCACCTATTTCAACTTATTATATTTGGTATTATGTTGCAGCTTATATACTGTATATGGAGGGAGAGAAAATGGAGCCAAATGACTTCAACCAACTTTCTATTCTGCCTATGTATTCCAGCTACCTGCTTGAATATTTAAAGCATACAGCACGAACTAACATTTTTTTTCAATGAATGAAGACACAGAAAGTAAGCAGTAAGCAGCAGCTCATACATGTAAAACATGTGTAAACGAAAAAATACCCCAAATTTCAATCAAAGGCAGCAAAGTATACTAAAAATGACACATTTTACATAACATATAGAGCATTCTTAAGATGATCATCCATATTGCACATGACTGGGAATAACTATATATAACAAATGGTTCCTTCCACATTGGATACATGAAAACTGGGTAAAACATTTTCTTTTGAATCATTTCCACTCTAAGTGTCCTGCTAGCAATACAGAAAAAGTCAATAGAGAAAGCACCATCCCTTACACAGAAAGCCAAGTGCTACCTTCAGGTAGCATATGATAAAATCACCACTTAAAAGTAACCAAGCCAGGCTGGGTGTGATGGCTTATGCCTGTAATACCTGCACTTTGGGAGGCTGAGGCAGGCGGATCATGAGATCAGGAGTTCGAGACCAGCTTGGCCAACATGGTGAAACCCCGTCTCTACTAAAAATACAAAAATTAGCCAAGCATGGTGGCACGCACCTGTAATCCCAGCTACTCGAGAGGCTGAGGCAGGAGAATCACTTGAACCCGGGAAGTGGAGGTTGCAGTCAGCTGAGATTGTGCCATTGCACTCCAGCCTGGCGACAGAGCAAGACTGTCTCTAAAAAAAAATAAAAAATAAATAATAGTAACCAAGCCTCGGTGGGCCATGGTGGTTTAAGCATGTAAGCCCAGCACTTTGAGAGACTGAGGCAGATCATTTGAGGACAGCAGTTCAAGACCAGCCTGGTCAGCACGGGGAAACTCCGCCTCTACTAAAAATACAAAAATTAGCCAGGTGTGGTGGTACATGCCTGTAGTCCCAGCTACTCGGAGGTTGAGCCAGGAAAATCACTTTGAACCCAGGAGGCAGAGGCTGCACTGAGCCAAGATCACGCCACTGCACTCCAGCCTGGGTGATAGAACAAGACTGTCTCAAAATAAATAAATAAATAAAAGTAACTAAGCCTCCTCAGAACACTAAACACAGAATTACCATAAGGTCCAGCAATTCTATTTCTGTGTAAATACAAAAAAAAAAAAAAAACAGCCTGGGCAACACAGCGAAACCCTGACTCTACAAAAAAATACAAAAGTTAGCTGGATGTGGTCAAACAGCCATGATGGTACCACTGCACTCCAGCCTGGGCAACAGAGTGAGATCCTTTCTGCGCATGTGGTAAGGGGGCGGTGCAGGCTGGGGGTACACAGAGTAAACAAACTAGCCAATACCAGCTACTCAGGAAGCTGAGGGAGATCATTTAAGCCTAGGAGTTTGAGGCCAGAATGACCAACATAGCAAGATCCTATCTCTAAAAAATAAATAAATAACCAAGAACGACTGTCAAATATGTGTGGCAAAAACATAAGGAGAAAAGCAAGAGTCTGTAACAGGCAAGATTCACTGTAATCCTCCAGAGTCTAGATGACTTTGTTGAAAGTGAAGATCCCAGAAAAGAAGGGATGGACATGCTATTTTTATGTTGCTGAAAATATACACTAAGCAACTAAGGAAGCTGAACTGTATTCTACAGATCATTTGATAATATAATGAATGGACTGTAGTTCCTAACAATTATATCCAAATACAAACTTTTCTTTCCAGTTTCCAATGAAAGTAGCAAGACTGAAATAATCAGTTATACACATAACAGAGAAGCCAGGTAGATCTGAAAGAGTGACTTTTAGTTTCCAGCTTTAATATGGTGATCCTACAATGGGAAACTGCAAGGAAAACTGCAAGCAGCAATTTTTAGAATAGTATATACAAACTTTCTTCACTGCCATTATAAAGTGACTTTGTGTAAGTTACTTTTAACCCTTCTGAGCCTCATCTGAAAAATGAGGGTAATACTTACAATTAACTGATAAGATAATAATGTACACTTGAGTTCAGTGCCTGGAATACATAAATGCTCAACAAATGAAAATTCCCTCCCATCTTAGCCTGATCAGCCTCCAGGGGCTACGCTCATATTTTGGCCATAACCTGTGACTCCGCCCTCAGGCCCCAGCTGTTTCCCTCAGTTCTAGCTGTTTCACTCCTGGTTTCTAAGAGGATCCTCCTGTCTATGTTTAGAGGTAATGCTGGTACCAATTGTGGGCTCAACAGGTGCCTGGAGGGCACCTGAGTACTGAGCAGTTTTCAATTGTTTTCCAAAGTTAATCGGTTTTGGCTCCATAACTGGCTGTCTTGACTTCTACAAGTAAGAGTGCCACGTATGCACAGTACATCAGCAGTACAAGACTAAACAGAAAACTAAGTGTGCTCGCAGGACAAATCCTTAGCAAATGTTTTTAGTCCTATTTATCAGGACCCCAGAGCTTTGTTAAATCACAGAAGCAGTAAACCTTCAATGAACTCTACAGATGTAGCCTACTAACTTAATCTTCATCTATATCACAGTTACTAGAGCAAAGTTTCAACCCATTCCTGCTGTTTTACTACAATCAAGATGGGGGTGAAGCAGAAAGGGCAACCAGGCAGTTATTTTAAAACGGCATCCGATAGAGCTGGGACTGACTCAAGCTTTGTTCTTCGCTAGCTCTGTGACCTTAGTAAATTATTTAATCTCTTAATTTACAAAATATGAAATAATTATGAGGGTTAAATGAGATAATACATGCAAAAAAAAAAATCTTAGCACCTTGACTAGCCCACTGAAAGAGGTCAATTGAAAAAGAGGCACACTAGGCAGGGCTTGGTGGCTCACGCATGTAATCCCAGCACTTTGGGAGGCTGAGGCGGGTGGATTACCAGGTCAGGAGTTTAAAACCAGGCTGAACAAGATGGTGAAACCCCGTCCCTACTTAAAATACAAAAATTAGGCAGGCACGGTGGCAGATGCCTGTAATCCCAGCTAGTCGAGTGGCTGGAGTCGCTTGAACCCGGAAGGCAGAGGTTGCAGTGAGCCGAGATTGTGCCACTGCACTCTAGCCTGGACAACAGAGCAAGACTCCGTTTCAGAAAAGAAAAGAGAGACACATTGTCACTAATGAGAACACTGCATTCACTTCTTGCTTTGTTCAATTTTCATAACATCTAAGAAAAGTGACAATTTAGATCATTATATTTGGACCTTTATAAAGCAACCTAAATGCTACCATCCAAGACCTAGCTGAGAAATATAAAGTGATGAATGTCCAGAAAGCTTAGATGAGTCAGCAAAACTTAATGCCCAACAAATAAAAGGCTTAACATGGACTATTTATGAGCACAGAATGGTAATACAATTTCAAAATCAGCAATTTTCTATCTATTACCATTACCAAATTTGGTCTGGAAATCCAAGTATCAAGGAAACTTAAAGATCATAATCCCAGAGATACTTTTCCACAATATTCCTAAACCACCTTAATTCAGACTGGAAGGTATGAAGCAGCCTGATTATTTGAAGTTAATATCAAGAAATAATTTAAGGCAGAACCCCAGCTCTCTCCCACAAACATAAAACCAGTAGCAATTCTGACAAAGTACAGATAACTTTATCCATCACCTTTTGGTCAAACTGAAAACAAACAAGCAATCTTCTGGTTCTCTCCAAAACACTGAACTCTGCATTATCATTGACCTAACTCAAAGCAAGATATTTTTGGTGATCTGTCCTCTCCTGCTTCATTAACAATAGGTAAATTACGTACAGCATCCTGCTAAACAGAGGGGAAGTAAATATTACAGGCATATTTTATCAGTAAAATGGACAAGTGATAATCAAATTATTTAAAGAACGGCTTGTACTCCTTAGCAGAGGGACAAGCTTGAGAAAGATCCACTTTCTAAAAGAACCCAATCATTCTGGATGAATTAGGAGAAAGACACCACTCTAGTCCAAAACTGACTGAATCTACCTTTCTGCTTTAATCCAAGTCCAAAGCACATCTATTTTATGTCTTTGCCTCTCTTCGCCTTATTTTCCATTCCGTCTCCCCCTTCAATTCCAAGAACGCCCTTCTAACCCTTATTTTCAAATCTCATCATTGCCCCCGACTCCTGAGGACTTCGGACACCCACGGAAGTGACCTTACGCATCCCCACTGCATTCCCAATTCATTGTACTTCTCGCCCCAAATGATCCTATTCTATCCTTCTTTTCTATCTTGCTCGTTATTTCTTAAAATCCAATACCCCACACACCCTCACGCCAGAGTCCCCCCACACTCCATTGTTTCCCGGGCCTATCCCTCTGGAAACTCCCCAACTCGGACGCGGGTTCCTCGCCCGCCCCACAGACCCCAGGAACCTTCCACCCTCCCAGCCACTCCGGGCCTCTAAGGGCTCACATCCCCCTCCTCTCCGCACCCCCATCCCCAACAATTGCCCCCTCCCCCTTTTTCCTCCCTCAACCCGCTCCCCGCACCTCGACCCCCCTGTAAGCCCCCGCCAACCCCTCCACGCAGCACCCCCAGCCTCACCTAGCCCAGGCCCCCGCAATCGCCTAGTCGCCCCAGCTCCGGGCTCCGGGCTCCGCGTCCCGGACGCTCCCCGGTCTGAGAAGAGGAGGAGATCCTCCGCCTCCTTCACCTCCTCTTCTAGAGCCGCAGCCGTCGCCACCGCGCTCCTCCCCCCCGCTCTCTCAGAGCCGGACGCCGCCCCACCCCCACCGCCGCCTCCCCGCTTCTCTCCTGCGCCGGATTACAGGCCGGGAATCGCAGCCGCGGCGGCTGCCTGAGCACCAGCGGATCACGCCGACCCTTGCTGGGGTAGAGGCGCGCCCCGCCCGGGAGCCCTCTCGGGCGCGTGCGCATCAGCCAGCCAGCCAGAGCGCAGGGCGCGTACTCGCGCCGGCGCGCCAAGCTAGAGGTTGTTGCAGCCAACGGGTGCACGAGCGCGGCCGAGGCGGTCCGCGCGCCAGAGACTGAGGGGAGCGGTGAGAGGGGCGGGGCGCCGGCGGCGAAAGGCGGCCTCCGGCTGGTCGGGTTACCGCTCCTCTCGGGGCCCGGTCCCTCGCGTCTCGCACCGTCCGCAGGCTCGCGCTCCACCGGAGACTGGGAATTACTGGGGAAGGGAAGAGACTCAGGGAACGGGTCGGGGACAAGCCAGATGTAAGGTGAAAACGGGTAGGACTCGCGCTCGCGTCCGCGTGCAGAACGACTCGTACCCGGCGGCATCGGGTAGGCGCCTGGCGCGCGCCGGGAATGGAGGGCCGGAGCTGAACTGACGGAAAGAGCCGAAACTCCCCCGGAGGTGGCCGAACGCGGGCGCCGCGAGGGGAGCCGAGCGCGCGGCTTTTGCTGTGTCCGGTTCCGGACGCTGTCTCTCGGGCCGCCCCCTACGGTGCGGCTCACTCACGCACAACGCATTCCGCTTCGCCTCTTTCCCAATCCAAATTTTGTTCCAAAAGGCAATTTCAGAGCCGCCAGCGGCGAAAAACGCCGGGGCCTCCAGACCGCGCGATCGCTCAGCCTCCTGGGAGTGCGCGGAGGCCGGTGGAGGCGAGGGAAAAATAACTTCAGGAGCTAATGGGGTTCTCTGCCCTGGCCATGTCCGCCCCGCACCCTTCCCAAGTCAGCTCCTTGTTAGTCGGGTCTCTGATCTACCCACCTGTCAGCATAGCCCGTCTACGCGGCTGTGGTCGGTCCCGCCGCTTTCGAATCTTTCAGTTAAATACTCTGTCTTCGACACCAGACTCCGAACCTTCCCGGTGGTCAAACTAGTATTTGTGCACCTTTCGACTTACTGTCCTGCATGTGTGAGGTACTCACCTCACTGTCGACTGGTCAGGGTTCTATTAAGAGGGGCTAGAGGCATTTAGACAATAAGCATTGAAAAGCTGTATTAGAATCTGGGGCCTGGCGCGGTGGCTCACTCCTGTAATCCCAGCACTTTGGGAGGCCGAGGCGGGCAGATTACTTCAGGTCACGAGTTAGAGAGCAGCCTGGCTAACATAGTGAAACCCTGCCTCTACTAAAAATGCAAAAATTAGCCGGGCGTGATGGCACACACCTGTAATCCCAGCTACTCGAGAGGCTGAGGCAGGAGAATCGCTTGAACCAGGAAGCAGAGGTTGCAGGGAGTGGGTATTGCACCACTGCATTCCAGCCTCCGTCTTAAGAAAAACAGTTTATTAGAATCTGTCCCCATCTCACCTTTTGAGGCCAAGCAAAGGGGCTCTGATAAGGCACCAATAAGCTGGAGAGTGTGTCAGTTTATAGACACCATAGGCACGTGTCGTTTGTTTTCCACGTATGTTATTGCAATCCCAGTACATGTAACTGAGTAGTATAGTAGAGCTCTGCCAAGCCATCCGATCCTTGTGATTTTTACCTTTGCATGAAGTAGGGGGTCAAAAATCCCCTGGAGCCCACTGACCTCTGGTTAATGATGTCTCATCTACTCCAACCATATGATTTACCAATCTAGATAAGCAGAAGACTAAATCATCTGGCTAGGTAGGTCACTGGACTGTGTGTTCCTTACTATTGCATCTTCATTCAAAAATTAAAATAGAAGCAAACTATCTGCTGGGCGCGGTGGCTCAGGCCTGTAATCCCAGCACTTTGGGAGGCTGAGGTGGGTGGATCACGAGGTCAGGAGTTGGAGACGATCCTGACCAACATGGTGAAACCCCATATCTACTAAAATTACAAAAATTAGCAAGCATGGTGGCGCACACCTGTAGTTGTACTCTGGAGGCTGAGGCAAGAGAATCTCGCTTGAACCCGGGAGACAGAGGTTACAGTGAGCTGACGTCGCGCCACTGCACTCCAGCTTGGTGACAGAGCGAGACTCCATCTCAAAAAAAAAAAAAAGCAGCAGTAGCAATCTATCCAAATATCTGCTTTCTCTTCATTCACTAATTGGCACCTACTCGATGGTGGGTATTTTTCTAGGTATGGGGTCATTTACAAAGAAGAATAAAGTAACATCATTACCCCAAGGAAAGTATACAGTTGCAAAGGAGGATAAAGTTATTAAATAGGCCGGTTGCAGCAGCTCATGCCCATAATCCCAACACTTTGAGAGGCCAAAGTGGGAAGATTGCTTGAGCCCAGGAGTTTAAGACCAGCCTGGGCAACATAGCAAGAGCCTCATCTCTACAAACAACAAATTTAAGTTATTAAATAACATAATAACATAGTAAGTGTTGAAGCAGAAAAGTACAAAGTGGTTTAAGAACAGAAAGGAATGAGTGACTGATTCTTCCACAATTCCCCTTCCTTCCCATACAGATTAGGAATAGGATGATATGACCCTGGTTAATGGAGAACTTCATCATGAGGTGTAGGATTTCAGCCTTGTATCCTATTCCACGAAGACTGGTTTCACCCACCAAAAGTCACTCTGTTCAGGAAATGCCTTCATTATAGGGCCTGTTGCTGCTGCAAAGCCAATACAAGTTTTTTGGATGGCAAAGTCTTCATTCTTGGCTAGGTTCGGTGGCTTACACCTGTAAACCCAACACTTTGAGAGGCTGAATGGATCACTTGAGAACAGGGATTTGAGATCAGCCTGGGCAACATAGGGAGACCCTGTCTCTACCAAAAATAAATAAATTAGCTGACTCTGGTGGCTTGTGCCTATTGTCCAGCTGCCCAGGAGGCTGAGGTGAGAGGATCCGTGGAGCCCAGGAGATCCAGGCTGCAGTGAGCTGTGATTACACTACTGCACTCCAGCCTGGGCAACAGAGTGAGACCCTGTCAAAAAAAGTTCCCATTCTTGATAACATTATAGTCTGTTTTGGGTAAGACACGATCTCCCAAGAGATTCCCTGGTCTAATAGGAGAGACTGTTTTTCATTTGTTTTGGAGACAGGGTCTCCCTCTGTTACCCAGGCTTGAGTATAGTGGCATCATCATAGCAAATAACCAAATTTCTGAAATGTTTGGCATAGATCTTAAGCGTTAAAAAAGAAAAAGATCATTCTGAGATAAAATCCATTAGTCTCTGTTCAGCCTTACGAAATTAATTCATCCCAGGTTACTTAAAGATCAAGTGCCAGAACTAGAATTAGAGAGAAATCATGGCATAAGCTTTACCTTGGCAGATATATTCTGCAGGTATTAACCTGACCTAATTTGGTATGTTTTCAAATAGATCCTTGACTTCAGAACTTGAATGTTTTTGTTTGGTTTGAGTTGATATTTTGTATCTTAAGTGATTGATTGCCAGATTCCATGTTTTTATTAGGAAGAAAAAGAGGCCAACTATAGCCTAAGAGGCACAGAAATTTAACTCATTATCTTGAAAACTTGATAACCAATGACTATAATTAAGAAACGTAATGTTTTAAAGTCTCCATTGACTGAAGCTGCAAGTGACAACAGGCACAAATACCAGTAGAGAACAGCTCATAAGATTGTACTTTTCCTTTTGCCTGTACTAACCCTAGTACCTAAGAATATTCATGTTGGTAGTCCAAACTGTGTTTCAGAAAATTTGTTTCATAGTTTACTAAGTAGATGTTATCTGAGAAAACTATTCCACGTCCAAATAAGTTAGGGAAGCACTGGTTAAAATTAAGTTAAACTGGTTTATTTAATTCCCAGATTATTTAATATGGTACTATGCTTTGTTCATATTGAAGTGAGCAGGCTATATGTAGTGTGCAGCTTTCACCAAGGAAGCTCTTCCCACCCCCATCCCCACCCCCAAGACTTTTTTGCAGGATTAATGTGTCTTTGAACATCCATTGTATAAAGTTCAATTAAAACGGTTTGATTAGGTCAGCATTCCTCATTTTACAGATAACAAAACTGAGGCCCAAAGACAAGGTTAACATACCCAAATTTTCATTTGTGTATCAGATATTTAAAGCTGGGAAAAGCTTTCAACTATCAAAGATTGAAGTGTTACATCACAAAATTATTGGCAATGCTGGAACCAAAACTCAGATCTGAAATATTCCGTTCAGTGTGAGCCTTGCAGGTTCATTAAGACTTGAATTTGATATTTAGTGAAGTATAAGAGATGTAACTAATATTGCTATACTCTAAGTTCTTTTATTAAGTTTTTAAATTATCTTTCATTTATAGATTATGTCACCACTTTAAAAAATTAATATGCTTGGCTGGACTTGGTGGCTCACGCTTGTAATCCCAGCACTTTGGGAGGCCAAGACAGGTGGATCAAAAGGTCAGGTGTTTGAGACCAGCTGGCCAACATGGTGAAACCCCAACTCTACTAAAAATACAAAATTAGCTGGGCATGGTGGTGTACAGCTGCAATCCCAGCAACTCAGGAGGCTGAGGCAGGAAAATCGCTTGAACCTGGGAGGCAGAGGTTGCAATGAGCCGAGATCGAGCCACTGCACTCCAGCCTGGGTGACAGAGTGAAACTCCGTCTTATAAATAAATAAATAATGCACTTAACTTCTGGCCAGGCATGGTGGCTTACACCTGTAATCCCAGTACTTTGGGAGGCTGAGGCAGGTGGATCACAAGGTCAAAAGATCGAGACTATCCTGGCCAACATTGTGAAACCCCGTCTCTAAAAAAAAAAAAAAAATGCTTAACTTCTGTCAAACGTTTTATACTTCATAAAGTGCTCTCTACACATCGTCTCATTTGATCATCTCAACATTCTGTGGTGCAGGCATCATTGTCCTCATGCAACAAATGAGGAAACTGAAGCTCAAAATTGTTCAATAATTTACCCAGGTAGCAATTTAATAAATGTCCTGCTATCTGCATTAGGAGAAGACACAGTCCCTTGCCCTCAAGCAGCTTTGGGATAGTTAAGAAGAGAAGACTTGCAAGCATGAGACAGAGAACAATTTATATGGCAGTATGTAAGAAACTTATTGATAGAACAGTACAAACTAGATGGGAGTACAGAAGGGATTCAAAGGGCAAAGATTACTAGAGGTGGAATTAATCAGTGAAGGCATCATTTAGGAAGAAATCTTAAGCTAGGCCATAAAAAAGTATAAAGATTTGTATTAGCAAGGCTGTGTGCAGTGGCTAATGCCTGTAATCCCAGCACTTGGGAGGCCGAGGTGGGTGAGATACTGGAGGTCAGGAGGTTGAGACCAGCCTGGCCAACATGATGATCTCTACTAAAAATACAAAAAAATTAGCCAGGCATGGTGGCACACACCTGTAATCCCAGCTACTCGGGAGGCTGAGACATGAGAATCACTTGAACCCAGGAGGTGAAGGTTGCAGTGAGCCAAGATCGTACCACTGCACTCCAGCCTGGGCAAGAGTAAAACTCTGACTAAAAAAAACAAAAAAAAACAATTATAGGAAAGAATAACATCAGCCAAAGGCAGAAATATCAAAACAAGAAACATACTGATGGAGAAGAATTAGAGCCTGAAGGGAGATGGGTCTGAAATGATCAATCATCTTGGCTGTGCAAGAAAAGTCAACTGCTAAGAGGAAGTGAGTTTGCTGTCACTGAATAAATTTTACTAAATATCAAACATACACTATCTCCTGTGGTTCCCAGGAGGGAAAGAGAGAAAAAAGCAAGAGAAACCAAGTCTAAAGTGGATAAAGATACGGAAGGAGGAATGGAGGAGTAAAACAAGCCTCACTGGCCCTCAGATCTGTGACTGGGAAACCTCTGAACCGAAGACATTTGTATGACATGCTGCAACCCCTTCCCATTCCTTTTTTTTTTTTTTTTTTTTTTTAAAGAGACCAGGGGTCTCACTCTGTTGCCCAGGCTGGAGTGCAGTGGTGGGATCATTGCTTACTGCAGCCTCCAGCTCCCAGGCTCAACGGATCCTCCCACTCCAGCCTTCCCAGTAGCTTGGACTACAGGTGTGAGCCACCAGGCATGGCTAAATTTTTTTTTTTTTTTTGGGTAGAGATGAGGTCTCCCTGTGTTGCCCAGGCTGGTCTCAAACTCAAGCAGTCTTCACCCTTGGGTTCAAGTGATTGTCTTGCCTCAGGCTCCCAGAGTGTTAGGATTATAGGCATGAGCCACTATGCATGGCCTTTTTTTCCCACTCTTGTAACAGATTAATAAATTATTTATGTATGTATTTGAGGCAGAGTTTTGTTCTGTTGCCTAGGTTGGAGTACAGTGGCAAAATAATAACAGCCTTGAACTCCTGGGCTCAAGTAATCCTCCCGCCTCAGCCCATCATCATGCCCACCTCCCATTCCTTTTCTGGTACTAATTCACCTGAAAGGTGACTGAGCTACTGATGCTAAGAAAAATGCCCTTTTAGGTGGTGCTTGCAAAGCCAGGCTCACATGCTGACTCAGTCACTGCCCAGCAGAAGATGTTCTTCACAACCTTTCTCAGCCCAGAATTGGAACAGAGGTCTGGCATAGAGTGGGTTAAAAGATCCCCTTCCAAGTTTTACATACAGGGCACTGCTTTATTCTGTTGAAACTTGTCAGTAAGATTTAAATCCAGAAAGTCCAAAATTCTTGCTTAAAGTCATTATAGTTTGCAAATAAGCAGATGGACTACGGAAAAGGTGAATGAGAGGTAGGGAAGCAGATGAATGAGAAAAAAAGGAGAGAACAAATTATTGAAATGAAATATCATTTAGAGCCGGGCGCAGTGGCTCACACCTGTAATCCTAGCACTTTGGGAGGCTGAGGTGGGTGGATCACCTGAGGTTAGGAGTTCAAGACCAGCCTGGCCAACATGGTGAAACCCCATCTTAAAAAAAAAAAAAAAAAAAAAAGAAGTATCATTTAGCTGGAACCCTACATAAATTTTCTACTTTTATTGCTCAAAACACATCTTAGCAAAAATGAAACAAAAAACAGTTGAACAGTTTTCAATCCCTCGCAGTGACTAAGAGAAAGATTGCAGGGAACATGAAGCAAAAGAAAAAAATTTTTAATCAGCTTCTCAGGGTGTGAACTTCAAAAACCAAAGCAGTGGCATGAGATGTGTGTTTAAAGTTCTAGCATGAAATAGACAGCTCTAGATTCCCCTAGGAGATTAAATGACAACTGAAAAGCATGCTTCAACTGGAGCTTGCCTTAAATAACACCCCAAATCCAACTTCACAGTTTCTTGCTCCTTCTCAGCAAAAGGAGAGGACTGAACTCTGGTAACGAACCTGCTATTGGAGGTGCCACTACTACATTTTTTTTTAAGTGAAGGGGGCCAGCGAGGGACATATTTTACCCTGTTACAGCCTTGTAGCGCCATCTGTAGTTCCTAGCTAAGACTACAACAAACCACACCTCTACAAGCTTATTAGGACCACACCACTGTTCAAGAGGAAAGAAAACGAAGGGCAACGGGCAAGGGCTCACGGCTGTAATCCCAGCACTTTGGGAGGCCGACGCAGGAGGATCACAAGGTCAGGAGATTGAGACCATCCTGGCTAACACGGTGAAACCCCATTTCTACTAAAAATACAACTTAGCTGGGTGTGGTGGCACGTGCCTGTAGTTCCAGCTACTCAGGAGGCTGAAGCAGGAGAATCCCTTGAACCCGGGAGGCAGAGGTTGCAGTGAGCCGACATCATACCACTGCACTCCATCCTGGGCAACAGAGCAAGAATCTGTCAAAAAAAAAAAAAAAAAAAAAGAAAGAAAGAAAGAAAAGAAAACTAAGACATACAGTACTAGATTAAAGTCAGTAAGTCCTCAAAAGCCTCCTGGGTCCTAGAGTAGATGCAAACATAGCTCTAAGACACAGTGCCTAGGAAAAGATCTAAGGGCCTCAGTTGATTATAAGTTCAAAGAGTCACACTTACATAGCAACCAAAAAAAGCTAATAAATTTTTAGGCTGCTGGATTTAAAGGATGATACATTGTTCAGACCTTGAGAACGTATAGCCCCACAGTACCCCGTTCTGTCTGAACACATCTCAGAATTGCATTTAGTTCTGGGCACCACAATTTAAGAGCAATATTGACAAGAGCTATAAAAAATCTTCATACTCTTTGACCCAGTAATCCCACCCATGGGAATTTATTCTAAAAAAATAATTCAAGAGAAGAGATGAATTAGAGGCATGAAGATATTGATGCCACATTCTTTACAACAACATTATATAAACGTTTCTCAAAAAAGGAATATTATACAGCATTAAGATATAATGATGTGTTATAAAAAATAAATATAATGATAATGCATGCTTCAACATATTTGAATCTTTTTTTTTCTTTTTTCTCTCCCTCAGGCTGGAGTGCAGTGGCATGATCCAAGCTCACTGCAACCTCCTCCACCTCCCAGGTTCAAACGATTCTCCTCCCTCAGCCTCCCAAGTAGCTGGGACTACAGATGCATGCCACCACACCGGGCTAATTTTTGTATTTTTAGTAGAGACAGGGTTTTACCATGTTGGTCAGGCTGGTCTTGAACTCCTGACCTCAGGTGATCCACCTGCCTCGGCCCCCCAAAGTGCTGGGATTACAGGCGTGAGCCACCATGCCCAGCCCATATTTGAGTCTTGGAAACATTATGTTCAATGAAAGAAGCCGGGCACACACAAAGGGCAACATACTGTGCAATGCCGTTTACATAAAATGTCCAGGATAGGCAAATCTAGAATAACAGAAAGTAGATCAGTGATTGTAGATGCTAGGGAGACGAGGAAACAGAGAGTGATTGCTAAGGAGTATGAGGTTTCTTTTTGGGGTGATAAAACATTCTGGAATTAAATAGTGGTGATGATTATACAACCTTGTGAATATGTCAGAAACTACAGAATTGTACACTTTTAAAGGGTGAAGTTTAAGCTATATGAATTATATCTCAAATATATATAATGACAAAGTCTTTATAGTAATATTTTAAAAGTTTATTGAATCACAAGCATTTTTACATTTTACTGTAAATATATCATTATCAGGAAGGAGGGGAGAAGTACAAAATTATATCCCTGATATGATTCAACCCTGTTAAAGGATGTACACTTATGAATGAGGACTAGAAGTGAACATGAATAATTGAAAACAGTGTGATGCAAGTGAATTTTTGGAGGGTGGGATGGATGGTCATTATATTGCTCTTCAAGCAATTAAATATTTTATTTTCTTCCCAAAACAGTGTCCACAAGGGGACAGACAGAAGATGACAAATCAAACCATTTAATACAAGACTCAGCTGAAAAGTTAAGAACTACAGAATACAGGGTGGAAAGCAATCTTAAAGGTCATCTAGGCTGGAGTCAATGGCTCATGCCTGTAATCCCAACACTTTGGGAAGCTAAGGTGGGAGGATCGCTTGAACCCAGGAGATCAAGGCTGCAGTGAGCTGTAACTGTGCCACTGCACTCCAGCCTATGCAACAAAGAATTCTGTCTAAAAAAAAAAAAAAATCAAAAAATCATCTAAGTCCATCTTCCTCACATGATAAGAAAGAAACTGAGGCCCTAGTGGAAAAGTGGCTCACCCAAAGTCACCAGTATGGTCAGTGCAAGAGGCAGAAGTAGAGCCCCATCTCTTCACCTTTTCATCCCTCCTCTACTCAGACTACAGTGCCTCCTCCTTAAACAAGCGGATGGTGAATGTGGCAAATGGAAGATTTAGAGGGATAGGAGATGAAGAGCAGATTCTCATCAAGAAAGGGTTTTTTTGTTTTTGTTCTTTGGAGCAAGAGGTGGCAGGTCCAGACAGACATTACAGGGAAGCAAATTTAGGGAACAATTTAAGGAACAATTAAGGATGTCTAAAAGGTGAGGCAGGTATAAGATTTATAATTCAAGCAAAAGCCAAAATGGTCATCTCTGGGGCAAGCTGATCCCAAGATTCTGTACTGTATAGTTGCTTGGGATACAGGCCTTCTCAATTCCCTTCTAACTCTTCAAATGATCTATGAATTTTTGATTTGTGCAAATGGGAGAATACGAAATCACTGGATTTCATTAAATCAACTAAGGTAGAAAACAAGGAAGACTCACTTGTTAATGTCTTAGATTTCCTATTTACTAAACTTCTTCCTTTTTTAAAGACTGTATTTTGGGTTTTATTTTCATTTCATTTACTTATTTGTTTTTATTTTGTTTGTTTGTTTTTTTGTTTATTTGAGACTGTGTCTTACTCTGTTGCCCAGGTTGTAGTGCGGAGTCTCCCTCCGTTGCCCAGGCTGGAGTGCAGTGGCAAAATCTTGGCTCACTGTAACCTCTGCCTCCTGGCTTCAGGCAATTCTCCCCACTCAACCTCCAGAGTAGCTGGGACTACAGGCGTGCGCCCCACTGAAAATGAGCCTGGCTCATTTTTGTATTTTTAGTAGAGACAGGGTTTCACCATGTTGGCCAGGCTGGTCTGGAGCTTCTGACCTCAGATGATCCACCTGGCTTAGCCTCCCAAAGTGCTGAGATTACAGGTGTGAGCCACCACACCTGGCCACAGCAACCCTTTTAACGTAGATACTGGGCTCACATCTGTAATCCCAGAACTTTGGGAGGCCACAGCAGGAGGGGTGGTTGAAACTAGGAGTTAGAGACCAGCTTGGGCCACATGGCAAGACCCCATCTCTATAAAAACAAATAAATCAACAACAACAACAAAAATAGCCAGGCATGGTGGTGCCTGTCTGTAGTTCCAGCTACTTGGGAAAAAGAGGCAGGAGGACCATTTGGGCCCAGGAGTTCCAGGATAAAGCAAGCTATGATCACCCCACTAAGCCCCAGCCTGGGGAACAGAGCAAGACCCTGTCTCAATAAATAAATACACGAATTTATTATTTTTAATAATTTTTTTTGGAGATGGAGTCTCACTCTGTCACCCAGGCTGGAGTGCAGTGGCACGATCTCAAGTCACTACAACCTCCGCCTCCCAAGTTCAAGCTATTCTCTTGCCTCAGCCTCCCAAGTAGCTGGGATTACAGGTGTGTGCCACCACGCCTGGCTAATTTTTGTATTTTTAGAAGAGATGGGATTTCACCATGTTGGCCGTGCTGATAAGAAACTCCTGACCTCAGGTGATCTGCCCTCCTTGGCCCCCCAAAGTGCTGGGATTACAGGTGTGAGCCACCACACTCAGCCAAAAATTTTTTTTAAAATAAGGTAGATACTATTATCTCAGTTGTAAAGGAAACTAAGATTCTAAGAGGCTGAAGGAATAAAAAATAAGACAACTAGAAAATAATGCAACCTAATTCAAATCCTACTGTTGGTTCTTCTAACACTAAAACTCATGCTCAAGGATGAAAGACAAGTCATAGTCTAGGGAATAATATCTACAACACATATTACAAAGGGTTAAGGTTTCTAACATGCAAGGATACCACCAAACTAGATTTCAGAGAAACAAATTGGAACACAATTTAAAAAGAAATAGAGAATATAATGAAGCAATTCACTGAAGAGAAAATGCAAATGCCCAATAAAGATTTGAAGAGATGCTGAACTTCATTAGGAGTTAGGGAAATGCAAATTAAAGTAATTAGAGGCCAGGCACAGTGGCTCACACCTGTAATCCCAGCACTTTGGGAGGCCAAGGCAGGTGGATCACCTGGGGTCAGGAGTTCAAGACCAGCCTGGTCAACAGGGTGAAACCCCATCTCTAAAAATAAATAAATAAATAAAGTAATTAGGGCCGGGTGCGGTGGCTCACGCCTGTAATCCTAGCACTTTGGGAGGCCGAGGTGGGTGGATCACCTGAGGTCAGGAAATCAAGACCAGCCTGGCCATCATGGTGAAACCCCATCTTAAAAAAAAAGAAAAGATTTTTAAAAATATAAAAAAGAAAAAGAAAAAAATAATTAGATATCATTTCTCACCATCATCTTGACAAGTTTAAAAGAGTGGTAACATTCCATGCCAGTTACAAAGAAAAGGCCAGTTTCTTGCACTTGGTGAAAGTCTAAACTGTTACAACCGTTTTCAGAAGAAATCTGATACAATATCAACCAAATACAATTGTTTGAGGCAGGGTCTTGCTGTATTGCCCAGGGTGGAGTGCAGTGGTGCCATCACAGTTCACTGCAGCCTCAACCTCCCATGATCAAGCAGTCTTCCTACCTCAGCCTTCCAACTAGCTGGGACTACTGGCATATGCCACCACGCCCAGCTAATTTTGTGTTTGTTTTATTTTTATTTATTTTTAATTTATTTTTATTATTATTTTTTAAGAGGCAAGTTCTCGATATGTTGCCCAGGCTGGAGTGCAGTGGCTATTCACAGTCACGATCCCGCTACTGATCAGTACCAGAGTTTTGACTTGCTCGGTTTCCGACCTGGGCCAGTTCACCCCTCCTTAGGCAACCTGGTGGTCCTCCACTCCCCGGAGGTCACCATATTGATGCCGAACTTAGTGCGGACACCCGATCAGCATAGCGCACTACAGCCCAGAGCTCCTGGACTCAAGCGATCCTCCAGCCTCAGCCTCCCGAGTAGCTGGGACTACAGGCACGCGCCACTGCATCCAGCTGTTTGTTTTTTTTTTTTTACTAGAGATGAGGTCTTGCTGGTTGCCCAAGCTGGTCTTGAACTTCTGAGCTAAGCTATCCTCCCACGTCAGCCTCGAAAAGTGCTGGGATGCCAGGCCTGAACCACTATGCCTGGCCCAATACAATATTAATAAAAATTGTAAAAACATGTCTTCTGTTTGACCCTACTTATCATTTAATTGGGATGGGATATAGCTTCAACAAAAAACAAAAGTGCATATAGTCAAAGATATTTATTGTAGCCTTGCTCATGCTGGAAAAATAAGAACTGCTTATCAGTTGTTCCCACTTGAGTAAATTAAAATATTCCCATATTTTGTAACAAAAACCCATAATAAAATTGGAGAACAGTAGCTAGGTGTGGCGGCTGATGCCTTTAGTCCCAGCACTTTGGGAGGCCGAGGCGGGCAGGTCACAAGGTCAAGATATGAGACCATCCTGGCCAACATGGTGAAACCCTGTCTCTACTAAAAATAAAAAATTAGCTAGGTGTAGTGGTGGGTACCTGTAGTCCCATCTACTTGGTAGGCTGAGGCAGGAGAATCATTTGAACCCAGGAGGCAGAGGTTGCAGTGAGCTGAAATTGCACCTCTGCATTGCAGCCTGGCAACAGAGCAAGACTCTGTCTCAAAACAAAAAAACAAAAAACATCGAGAACAGTAAAATAATTTTCCATATCAAGTAAAGACCCTAATCACTCCTTGATCTCTTTTTCCTTATAGATTATTTTGAATATATTTACGTTTTACAGAAGTAGTGCTACATATCATATTTAAAAATTATTAATAGCCTATGAAAATTCCACGTGTTAATTTGACAAACTATAAGTGTTTGGCAAAGCAAATGTATGTCAATTCTTGGCAATGTTAAAATGGTGTGAAAATTAATTTGATCTTGAAATTATGGTGTATAAGTAAATTCATTGGCAAAATTTTTTAAAGCTTTTTTATAGGTAGGGCATGGTGGCTCACCCCTGTAATCCCAGCACTTTGGGAGGCCAAGGCAGGTGGATCACTTAAGGCCAGGAGTTTCAGACCAGCCTGACCAGCACAGTGAAGTCCAATCTCTACTAAAAACACAAAAAATTAGCTGGACATAGTGGTACATGCCTGTAATCCCAGCTACTCAAGAGGTTGAGGCACGAGAATTGCTTAAACCTAGGAGGCAGAAGTTGCAGTGAGCTAAGATGGGGCCACTGCACTCCAGCCTGGTCTCTGTCTCAAAAAAAAAAAAAAAAAAAAAGGCCGGGCTTGGTGGCTCATACCTGTAATCCCAGCACTTTGAGAGGCTGAGGCGGGCGGATCACGAGGTCAAGATATCGAGACCATCCTGGCCAACATGGTGAAATCCTGTCTCTACTAAAAATACAAAAAAAGATTAAAAAAATAAATTAATTAAATTAAATTAAAAATTAAAAAATAAATAAAATAAAATAAAATAAAAATAAAATTGATCTTGGGCTTCTGGGAAAAATTTTAAAAAAAGAAAGAAAAATTAAAAAGATTATACAGGCATGGTGGTGCATGCCTGTAGTCCCAGCTACTCAGGAGGCTGAGGCAGGAGAATCGCTTGACCCCAGGAGGCAGAGGCTGCAGTGAGCCGAGATGGTGCCACTGCACTCCAGCCTGGGAGACAGAGCAAGACGCCCTCTTTAAAAAAAAAAAAAGTTAAATAACCTTCCTCCATCACATATCAATACACCGTGGGTGGGATAAAGTGGTGAGTTCTCTAAAAGATATATTTTTTTCTAATTATTTTTTTATTGATAATTAATAGTTGTACATACTCTAAAAGATATTTGATTGTTTTATGATATGCCTCTCAGTCTCTGGTTTTAAGAAAAAATTACAATAGCCAAGAATCCAGAAATTCAGAATATAAACACATTCTTCTACTACAATCTTTCTCACTCCTTTAAGGTTTTCTCATGTCCACTGCAAGCAGTTTCTTTCTTTTTGTTTTTTTGAGATGGAGTTTCGCTTTTGTTGCTCAGGCTGGAGTGCAATGGCACGATCTTGGCTCACTGCAACCTCTTCCTCCCAGGTTCAAGCCATTCTCCTGCCTCAGCCTCCCCAGAAGCTGGGATTACAGATGTGCACCACCACACTTGGCTAATTTTTTGTATTTTTAGTAGAGACAGGTTTCTGCATGTTGTTCAGGCTGGTCTTGAACTCTTGACCTCAAGTGATCTGCCTGCCTCAGCCTCCCAAAGTGTCAGGATTACGGCGTGAGCCACCAAGCAGTTTCTTTAATGATGTTGGGATGCCATTTGTGGGCAAAGCTAGATTTGAAACAAGTTGCCAAGCTCTGCTAGGAAGTCCATCCTCAGGGGGAAGTTTCTTCTCACCTCCAGGATCTCCTGTGCTTCCTGGGTTGACTCAGGACTTCATATGCAGCCTGGATCTCCAGGAAGTGCCTCTGTGCCTTCTCTGTCTGGTCCAGGTTGTGGTCCGGGTGCCAGACCTTCACTAGCTCCCGATAACTCTGATGTATTTCTTCATTTGTTGCCCCTTCTGGGAGGCCCAAAACCTTATGGAAACAGATGATGACAAATCAGAATCTCCGAAGTTGTCAGGGTACCTGGGCCTCTCCTTGCACCTTTGCTAAATCAGGCTATTGTATCTCTAGAATTGGCTTCTACTTGCCCATGGGAAAGGTCCAGCAGCTCAGCTTAGAATTACAGAGTAATAATAAGAAAAAAATTATTTTAGAAAAAAGAATACCAGCCTTTTGAAACATGGACAAGCTCTAGATTTCATGGCAAGAGCCATTAGTCACAACTGCCCATTTTCCAACCTGGACTTTCACATCCCTGACAAAATCTCCCAGCAAAAGATATAAAATGTATACATGTCCACCAAAGACATGTACAAGAAAGCTCACAGCAGCTTTATTTATAATAGCCCCAAACCAGAAACAACCCAAATGTTCATTCACAGTGGAGTGGATAAATAAACTGTGGTATAATCACACAATGGGATACTTTACAACAGTGAAAACAATTTACAATTGCAAGTAACAAGAGGAATAAATCTCATAAACATGATGATGAATGAAAGATGAAAGATGCCAAATACAGGGCCAGGCGCTGTGGCTCACACCTGTAATCCCAGCACTTTGGGAGGCTGAGGCAGATGGATCATGAGGTCAAGAGCTCGAGACCATCCTGGCCAACATGGTGAAACCTCATCTCTACCAAAAATACAAAAATTAGCTGGGCTTGGTGGCGTGCACCTGTAGTCCCAGCTACTCAGGAGGCGGAGGCAGGAAAATTGCTTGAACCCGGGAGGCAAAGGTTGCAGTGAGCCAAGATCACGCCACTGCACTCCAGCCTGGCAGTAGAGAGAAAATCCGTCAGGAAGGAAGGAAGGGAAGGAGGGAGGGAGGGATGGAGGAAAGGGAGGGAAGGGAGGGAGGGAGCCAAATGCAAAAGAACACATATTGGATGGTTCCACCTATTTGGAGCTCAAGAATGAGCAAAACTAATGTATGGTAACAAAAGTCAGAATAGAGATGACCTCTGAAGGTGGAAGTATAGGCTTAGAAGGGGAATAAAAAATTTTTCTTAGTGCTGGAAATGTTTCATACCTTGATCTAAGTGGGGTATACATAAAATTAGTGCACTTTATATATGTTGTACCTCAATAAAAAGTAAACAATATACACATATAGCTTTCCTACTCACTATTAAAGCCTCTGTGACCTTTGCCCATTGCACACAGATACCCAAAGAAGCCAGAACATGCTTCCAGCTCCTGGCCATCCTTCCAGCGCCTGGCCAACAGACATGAGAACAGTCCTTCCACATGAGGGCCACCAGAGCCACCAGACAGGACTGATGGGGAAGAAAGCCTTACCTGGTAAGCCAGCTGACGCTTCTCATCCTGAAAACTCTGAACAAACTCATAGAGCTTCTCCCACTCCTGGAAGTAGCTGCTGTTGAAGCCAGGATCCCCCATCAGTAGCCTCCAGATCCGGTAAGGCAGAAGGATGAAAAGCTCCATGAGGCGGCCAAGAAGGGGGAAGAAGTTGAACCAGTTCAAGAGGGAGCCAAGGGTTTCTGCCACATAGCTGAGGGTGGCAGCTGTGTTGCAGAGGGCACTGTATGCCAGTGGGCCCGTGAAAGCGAGGTAAGCCAAGCCCAGCCGGTAGAGCCTCACACTGAGCGGCTCTGATGCCACTGAAGCTTTGTAGCGGCGATGCTTCTGAGCTGTAATGCTGGCGGCCACACTGATGGGCAGGATAGCTATGGGGCGGCCATAGAAGATAGGGGAAGTGAGAAATGCTGCCCCCAGAGTGTTCTTAAAGTCTGAGGTCTGGTTGCCAACAGCAGCCACCAGCAAGACTCCTAAGCCAACTGCCAGTGGGAGGGCCACAATATAGAAGTTGACCATGGAAGAAAGGCTAATCAGCGCCACAAGGCCAAAATAGATGCCAACTATCACCTGGGCAGCAAATCGAACGGGACTTAGAGGGGGTGTCACCCCTCTGGGGCTCTGCCTCTGTCCCTGGGCTCTGTTGGCCTGACCTACAAAGCTTGGGAGCTTCCAGAACTCCAAAAGCCAACCCAGTCCACCGCCCCCCAGGGTCAGCATCCAGAGCAGGGCATGGCTGTCCCTTCCTAGGTATAGGTGGTGGAGCCCAGCAGGGCCCCCCACAGCCCAGAGGGCATAGGTCACCAGGAGCCCCTTGGCCATCCTCTAAGGCAAAGGTCTCAGAACAGGTCCAGTTGCTCACAGAATAGAAATCTCAGGGTCTTCTGTGAGAATCATGGCCATCATGGCCCCAGAGTTGTCCTTAGGCCCTAAGAGATGGGAAAAAGCAGAGTCATAAGATGATGTCCAGGCTCCAACACAGCAACCATTTCTCCTTCTAATAAAAGTAGCACCCAGGCCGGGCACAGTGCCTCTCACCTGTAATCCTAGCACTTTGGAAGGCCAAGGCAGCTGGGTCACCTGAGGGGAGGAGTTCGAGACCAGGCTGGTCATGTTGGGACATGGCGAAACTCTGACTCTACTAAGCATACAAAAAATTATCTGGGTGTGGTGGTGGGCACCTGTAATCATAGCTACTCAGGAGGCTGAGGCAGGAGAATCGCTTGAACCCAGGAGATCAAGGTTGCAGTGAGCCAGGATTGCGCTACTGCACTTCAGCCTGGGCAACAAGAGCAAAAATGCATCTCAATTAAAAAAAAGTAGACTCCAGATCTGCCTGAGTCCCCACAATGCTATTTACCCCATATCCCTTGTCCTAGCGCCTCAGTCCCATTCTTTACAACCACAGTGACTTCAGATTTAGAGGAGGAAGCTGTTTAAATTTCAGACCTCCCCTGAGACCAGTGACCCCAAATGACTCATGGGGGGATGTGTGGAGGGGCAGAGCTGCACTGGATGCCTTTCCGAAGTTCCCATACATTTTGAAAGCCTCTGCCTCACCCCTGACTTAACTCCAACTGTGGCTGCCCTCCCACACTTGGCCCAAGCTTTAGCCCCGCTCCAGCCTTCCGAACTCTCCGGGCCATGAGATTTTCCCACAGGTCGAACTTGAAAGGGGTCCTGAATTCCCTCTATTAAAATATCCTGGAAAACTACGTTTGACCTAGACCTTGGCACCCCACATTTTGGGGGGGCCGGCTTGGAAAGCCTCTCCACAGCAGCTGGACGAATCCTCACTGTATCAAACCAGATGCCAAGAGTGCCTGCCAGTGTCCCCTCTACGTGGAGCGACCACCAGCCAGCACCGGCTAGTCCCAAATTGAGCATCCGTACCTGGGTGCCCCGCTCCCAGACCGCGTCAGACCAGTCATTTCCTTTGACTACAGAGTGAAAACGGCTTGTCTTGCCCACTCCTACTTCCGTCCAAATGGACTTTGTCTTTTGTGTCACGGAAGTCGGGCGTCCCCAGACCAGGCTCCTCCCCAGGGCCCCTCCCCGGCCCGCTAGGGATCACCTTCCCTCGGGGGACTCCTCCCGCCCGCCCTCGCGGGGAAACTCCGTGCAAGGCTCTGCAGACGTCTGCAGCTCGCTCGAGCTCAGCGCCCAGTCCAGGCCCAGCGCCTCCCGCACCAAGGCACCATGGCCGCCAGGTGGCGCTGCCGCTGAAGAAGAGCGGCTCCGGGCGGTCCCCAGGTTCACCTTGCGCGGATGCCAAGGCACAGCAGCATAGGTTGGCCCCTACTGAGGGGCTGCCTGGCGGGAGCAAGGGACGCTCCTATCTGTAATGCTAAAAAAAAAAAAAAAAAGAAAAGAAAAGAAAAGAAAAAGAAAAGGACAAACTCCTGTAAATGCAAGAATATACCCTTGATTGCCTCTTCCCACCCCCATAAATAGAAAGGTGACTCCTCCCTCACCTCAAGCTGCAAGCTCCTCTCTTCACGCTCCGTTGACCTTCAAGACTGGATAGTTCCACCTCCAATTTCCCTAAAGCAGAGACATCCACTGACAGGCTGCCTACTGCAGGGAGGGACCCCCCAATCCAGGCTGGCCTCAGCCCCCCACAGAGCTTGCCTCACAGGCCTGCCTTTGGGCCTTCCAGTTAGGGGCTTTGCTTCTGCACCTGAGCTTGAGACCTGAGGAGCCTCCCAATCCAGGGCTGCTCTGTCCCGCGGGCCAAGAGCCAGAGGGAGAAACAGGAGCAGAGGGATGGAGGGCGAGGCCGCAGCCCGAGGCTGGGGATGGTCCGCCTTCCCGCGCCTCTGCGCTGCCACAGGGCTGCAATGCAAGACACCTTCATTTCAGTGTCCCGGGCTCCAATCCCGGCTTCTACTCCGTGACCTTGGTTAAGTCATGCCTTGGGCCTCAGTTTCCTTATCTGGAAATCTCGTGGATCTCCAAGGTCCTCCAGTCTGGACTTGCGGGAGTTTGTGGGGAACGTTCGGCCTCGCCGGTGTCACCTCCCTGCAGTAGGCAGAGCGCTTCCCTCCAAACCCCCGGCGCCCTCAGCCCTCTTCTCGGCCTAGAGGGGAAATGCTGCTTTCTATATAACCTCTTAGGGCTCACTGCGGGGCTAAGGCTGGGAGGGGCCCCAAAGGGACGCCTCAGACTGCTGGGGGCGGGGGCGGACAGGGGCGCTGAATAATGAATGAGACTTAATTGGGCCCGCACTGCGCAAAGGCGCGCTAAGCTTTGCAAACAGCGCGGGCAGCGGCGGCCGCCGCTGGACAAACAAACTATCTCCTGGCTCAGGGGGTGGGGTGGGGGCCGCAGCCACACAAGGGAGAGGGAAGGGGCTGGCCGCCGGGGCACCCAGGCAGCAGTGCGCCACCAGCTCTACGGGCCAAAGAACCCAAGAATGCAGGGCTGCGCTGGCGGCCCAGAGAGTGGGGGTCGGGATGGGGCTCAGGGCTCGATCTCTCGAAGCTAGGACTGGGGAGGGAGAGAAGCGGATTGTGCCGGGAGAGCCAGGGGCCCAAGGGCAACGTGAGTGCGAGGAAAAGCTGAAGAAACGAGTGGAGGGCGGAGGAGAGGTGGAGAAGTGAGCGAGGAAAAAGCGCACCGCGGGAGGGGCGGTGGGGTGAGGGAAGGGGGAGAAGAGCTGTTACCGGGAGGAAAGGGAAGAGCGATGGTGGAACAAGCGAAGGAAGGCGCGAGGGGCCGGGAGAAGAGGAATTGGAGCAGAGTCAAGGAGAGGGATGGGAGGTGACCAGAATAAGAACTAGGGGGCGGCAGGGCGGGGGGAGGCGCCCTTGCCTCCTCCTCGCCCCGCAGCGCTCCCTCCCTAGCACTCTCTCCAGCTGCCCGCACTCACTTTGTCACAATTACGGGGCCGTCACTCGGCCCAGATTGTTTTCCCCAAATTGTTGTTCTATAAACTGGCGCAGAGTGGGAGGTGGGGGGATCTGACAAGTTGTAGCGAGAGGAAAGGGTCTGCGCTGTGGTGGGAGGTGCGGTGGTGCATTTACCCGCAAACGGGCCCCGCATGGGCGGGGGAATCCAGAAACCACGCGGGAATTCTGGTTGCTGCCCCAGCCTAGTCGCTGACCCCGCTTTTAACCTTCTTGGCCCTTCTCAGCCTCGGCTGCCTCGGTTTCCCCAGCGGAGCGCGACAAGGATCGGAGGCAGGGGTGGAGGAGGCGCTTGTAGGAGGGGTTCAAAACTTTCCTGCCTGCCCCATTCTGTCCTGTTCTTTACTACCCGGTTCTCCCCGGCAGGGGCTGAGGTGGTCTTTTCCAGCTCAGCGGTCCCCAGAGCGACCTCGAGTGCCTTCTTCCCCCGCGGGTGAGGCTTCCGCTCTCACCTGGTCTGAGCCATCTCCCAGCCGCCTGTGCCCTCCGTACCCCTGCCCTGCGCCGCTCGGTGTCCCAGACTCTCAATTTGGCAAATATATGTTGCGCGCCCACTGAGTGCCAGCACTGAGCCAGCCTTACTCCGTCGCCTCTTCCCCGCCACCCGCCCCTTCCCTGCCCGCCCGGCCTGTCGGCTCCGTGACAGCAGCCGCCAAAGCCCCGGCCCCGCGGGAACGGCTAGAGAGGAGCCGCCGCATGGCTGGCTCCGACACTGGCCTCCTCGGCGGCTCCAGGGGCAACCAAGGGTAGCGGCCGCTGAAGCGAGACTAGAGCCGGCCAGGGGAGTTGGCAGAGCTGAGCGGGGGAGGGGGAGGCCCTGAGCGGGCATCTCTCCGGTTCTCTAAGGCCTGTCGCTCTCATTCCATCGCCCTCGGGTTCCGCCCGCGTCCCGCCTGGGTCCCGACCCCTCCTGGCTTCGCGCTTCTGGGATGTGGTAGGCTCCCCACGCCCCCTCCCCCAGCCCGGGTGATTTACACGCGGGCTCCGCGCAGCGGCCGCTTCCCAATCAGGAATATCGACCCCGGGCGGGGCCCCCGGGCCGCATCGATCCCTCTAAGGCTCGGGATTTAAAAATGTCAAATTTGCCTTTTCCAGGCGGGCGGAGGGGGCGGGGGCCAGGAGGAGGGCGGTTGGGAGGAGGGATGGACAGCAGGGCATCGACCAAGCGTCTGTGCCTAGAATGTGAAGTGACCTGCGCGTGGCCGAGCCCTGACACGGTGTGACCATCCTTGGGTTAGCAATAGCCTTTGGATGGGGGCAGGAAGAAAGCCCTCCTCCTTCTCCTTCTACTCCAATCTCCATGGGGTATTCTGCTGGGCTGTTGTATTCTTAGAGAGAAGAGCCCCAAGAGGGAACAAAGAGAGAGCCCCTAAAATGTAGGAAGACAAATTTGGAAGATTCCTAAATTTGGAAATATGCAGACACAAAGGAGGGTACAGAAGACAGTTGTGGTGGCTCATGCTTGTAATCCCAGCAGTTTGGGAGACTGAGGTGGGTGGATCACCTGAGGTCAGGAGTTCGAGACCAGCCTGGCCAACATGGTGAAACCCTGTCTCTAATAAAAATACAAAAAATAAAATAAAAATAGCCGGGTGTAATGGCAGGCATCTGTAGTTCCAGCTACTCAGGAGTCTGAGGCAGGAGAACCTCTTGAACAGAGGTTGAAGTGAGTCGAGATTGTGCCACTGTAGACCTGGGAGACCGAGCAAGACTCCTTCTGAAGAAGGAGGAGAAGGAAGAGGAAGAGGAGGAGGAGGAGGAGAAGGAGGGTATAGAGATAAAGATACAGAAGTTCCAGGAGATACCCTATCCTCAAGGAACAGTAAGGCAAAGGGAAGGGGTCTTGCTGAACAAAATAGGGGGCCAGAGATCCAGAGTCACCCCAGTTCTCTGCTCTGTAGACCCAGGAGGTTCAGGACTGAGAAGGAGGCCAGGTTCAACTTCTTGGTATTTTTGAGAATTAGGAATGAGAGTGGAGACGAAGCCAAACTGAAGAGAGTTATTAGGGAGAGGAATTAGAGTGCAGTTAGCATTACCCTCCCAAGGTGTAAACTACTAACTAACTTGGACCCGAGATCCAAAAGGTTAGGGTCCCAGAGGCCACTAGTACAGGCCTCAAAAAGGTAGTCTGCCTTGGAGGTCTGAAGGTCGGCTCCTCTCTTCCTGAGCATCACACAGGTGTCGGCTCAATATCTACCAACTCCTCTCTGGCCACCACCAGCCTAGGGAGGCCACATGGGTTGGAGATCATGTTTTATATTGGAGACAGTGTATGTGTATGTGTAGGGATATGGGCTAGAGAACTATGGCAGTAATCACTTTCTTCCCCAGGGCACAGCGACTAGTGTCCAAACTTTGGCAAAACAAACAAACAAAAAAACCATCCACTACTTTCAAGACACTTGGGGTAGGGATGTTAGTGGTGAAGGTGCTAGAAGGGAGCAGCTGTCCTGACCAGCACTCTCACAGTTAACATCTAGCACCACCCCCACCTCCCACCCCGGCAGCACACCTCAGCTGTCACCGTGCGTGCGTACTGCCATTTCCTCCACAACTGGAGACAGAGCTGACAGCCAGCTGGGGGGTAGTGGGGAGACAGACACACAGGGAGAGGTGGTGGCTCATCCTCAGACCAGACTCTTACACCTCCACTGACAAAATCATACTGACACATACCTGGCACTGACACACACAGTCACTGCCCCCCACGTGCGATCCACACTCATCAATCCCTGTCACACACACCATCTCTGAGAGCAGTCATGCACAATTTCTCTGAGGTCAGGCCGAAGCGCCTAGTCTTGAGACCTGCCTAATACTCTTCCTTGACATCTCAGACCTTAAATCACCGAACCCCAGAAGAGGACTTAGGTCCCAGCCAGGGCCAGCTCCAACAACTGGGAGCCCGAGCTCAAAGAAGTCAAGTCCCAGGGTCAAGGCGAAGGACCGGGAGCAGAAGGAGCAGTGGGACTGTTAAACGCTTGCCTTAGCCCCTTCTTGCGACCAGCCTCTTTCCCAGCACGTCCACTCGGAGCCCGTCCGGCCCGCCACCCGCCTGTCAGTCGAGTAATGAATGCGCGCTCAGGGCCCCGGCCCCCCCTGGAGTCGTTCATCACTGCCAGGACCGCCCACCTCTCTGCCTCCCGCCGGGAGGGCTTAGAGGCCTGGGCCGTGAGAGCCCCTCACCCCCCATCTCGACCACTAATTGTCAGATTGAGATGCTGATTTGTCAGCTGAGAGCTAGCGCCAAAGAATCTGCAGTAAAACCTGGACTCCTTGGACTCCCTCTCGGCTCCCCTCGGGTTCGCCAGGACTTGGAGCCTCTCTTGAGTGGATGCAGATGGGTTGGATTTCACTGAACAGAGCGGGCATAGAAGCGCAGTGTCATTCAAAGTCGGTAGGAGGCGCGCCAGGCTAGAAGCCCTTGGTTTCCCAAGGAGGGGTCGCCCTGGGCCTGGTTCCATCTGTATCTGCCGGACGCCTAGGGCTTGGTCCCCAGCTTCCCAGCAGGGGGCGCCCTGGACCTCGGGCCTCCGGTCTCCGCAGCTTTTGTTCCCTCTTCCCCACAGGGAGGCCCCAAGCCCCCAGCCCCAGTTTCCCTTCTGGGAGCACCCGGGGCCATAATTTTCCCCCTCCCTTCTGCTAGACGCCTCGGGCCGCAGTTTTCCGCTGTCCCACGGGAGGCGCCCCTGCCGCAGGTCCGCCCTCGCCCTGCCCTGGGCGCCTAGGCTGCAGCCGCACCCCGCCCTCTCCCGGGCCGGGCCCGGGAGCTCCCCGGGCGGCCGGCTGAGTGACGGGCGGCCGGTGATTATGCGGAAGGGGGAGCGGGGTGCGCCGCGGGCGGCAGCGCTGACCCTTCACATTTCCGATCCGCCGGGACCCTCATCCATCCGAAGCTGCTCTTTGGCCGCCTAATTGCCGGCGGACAGGATGGATGGCGGGACCGACAGCCGCGGAATCCCTAATAAAGGCCGCGGCCGCCGGGGAGGGAGTGCAGGAGGGAGGGGGAGCAAGAGGGAAGGAATGGAAGGAGATGGGAGGAAGCACCGGGCCACGGTCTCCGGCTCCGAGGCGCTGCGCGTGGCGCTCACTGAAGCCCAGCTCGCACGGGGTGCTAGTTCGGGGTCGATCCGGATCGGGGTGTGGTGGTGGGTTGGGGCTTGTTAAGTCTCTTGCTCGTCAGAGAAAAGCTGGGGATCCCAAGCAGAAAGAGCATCCTAGGGCCTTCCCTGCTTAGCCAAGCCCTTGAGACTTGGAGCTTGGCACTACCTCCTGGGCTCTGAGCTCTCAGCAGCCCGGGTCCCTACCTCAGCTTCCCGCAACCCACCTGCCTCCTTTCACCTGTCGGTCTCCCAAGCTGGAGTCAATATCGCAGCAGAGAAATGAGGGGTCTGACAGCTCTCTGTGCAGCCCATCCTCACATTTCATTAACCGGAGGCTGGCAAGCGGTAGAGGCAGAGGGAGTGCAAAGGAGGTGGAGTAGGCAAGGGCTAGCAGCAACATCTGGCCAGGGATGGAGGGCTGCCGAAGTAAATCAGCAACAGTTCTGGCCTGACAGACACCCTGGAGGCAGTCTTTACACACTCTTTAGGTAGCCAGGAGCTTCTCTTCAGTCCTGTGGGCCCTGGTGCAACATTTTTTGAACTCAAGGTTGCACTAAGCTTCAGTGCCAGAGGCACTGGCTGATGAGTGGGAGCCTTGCACCTGGCCCTGCACTCACTCTCTGCCTGATGGCAGAGGCAAGCAGGTAGTCTTTGCACAGAGACAAACCAAGAACAGTTTTTTGGGCTGGGACAGTTTTTCCAGCCGCAGTGGGAGAACAGTTCAGTCTTCCCTTTTGTCCCTTAAGCAAATTTTCCTTGATTTCCTTCATTTTCCTTTTCCTCCCTTTTCTCTGCCCTGTCTTCCACCATCCTTCAGTTGTTCTCTGAAACTAACTTTGGCCATCCTTTAGCCAACAGTTGAGCACCTGTTGAGTGTCAGGCTTAAAAGTGACAGGGTAGGGGTTGGGGGATACACAGAGCCAAGACTCAACCCTGTTGGCCTCACATACAGAAATCTCCTGGAAGTTACTCAAATCTCACTGCGCACTCCTGGCTTGCCTCTCTCACCCTTCCACTGCTTTAGATGCCATTTGTCTCCTCTGGGGAACTGAGAAGGAAGCCAGGAGGTCATAACTCTAATTCCAGGACTATCCCTTACAGGGTGATAATGGACAAGCCATTTCCCCTTACTGGGCCCGTTTCTTTACCTGTAAAATGGGGACAATATATCTACCTCTAAGGGGTGCTGTGAGTATGCAATGAGCAGTTGCATGTTAATACCCTAAAATACAACATGCACTCAATAATGTTGTTTCCCTTTCCATGCAGACCCCTGTCCCCTCATGTGGGCAAAGTTCCCTTCTCTTCATACTAGATTACTGGTACCAGGCAACCCAGCCTGCTTCCAGATCCATGTGATCTTCAATGTGAGAGTTGAAAGCCAGAATGTGAGAATAAATAGGGAGAACCACACTGTGACTGGCCCTGAAAGAGAGGAAGGAGAGAGTGCAAGGAAAAAAAAAAAGTGTTTCCTTAGATCTTGTTAAAGTGTCAGGCAGAGGAGGTTTCTCTTCTCTTACTGATGAGGAAACTGAGGCTTGTGCAAGTGATGGAGGCATATCACACTGTTAGAGCCTTTCCTCCCAAGGGCCCGCTATTGCTCACCTCTTCACCCCCTTTCTTCTCTTGAGGGGGTCTGGGTCAGTGACAAGAAGTGTGAGAGAAGGAACAGAAAGGGAGAACTTTCAAGGAGGCAGGACCTTTCCACTAGACTTCATAAAATTTTAACATGAAAACTTCCGCAGAGTAGAAGGCACATATTACATGCAAATCATATGCTAATCACATGCTAATCCAGAGTCTGGTCCTCAGAACTCTGACACACACCTAGCTGTAGCCCTGGGGGGAATTCTGGGTTCCAGGACAGGTGAGGGAGGCAGTCCATTTAGGGTCAGTTTATGGAGGTAAAATTCATTTTAGGATTGAAGAGGGGTCAAGTATATAAATAGGGGTTAGGGTCAGGATTAGTGCAGAGTCAAGGACAGAGGTTAATGCAGCTTTCAGACTGAGCTGTGTGAAGGCTGCCTTCAGCTTTAAAAGGGGGAGACCGAGAAACTGTTAAAGGCTTCCTCCCCTCTCCCCTCCCCCTGCCAGCTCTGCTCCCCACTTCCACTGCCCCTTCTTTGTCCTGCAGCACACCCTTCTCCACCTACTTCCCATTCCCAACCACACCAGCTTCCTGGGGCCTCCCAGTTTGGCTGCCGGAGGAGTTCTGGGTAAATTATCCCAGACTCCAGTCTGGGCCCCAGCATTCCCTGGAGCCCAGACACTTGGCTTCTGGCCCCAGGTGTGCAGGCTGGCCTTGGCCCCACCCAGGTCCCTTCTCTGCAGAATGTGACAGCTGCAGGTGAAGCAATACGGACCTGGTGAGCTGGCAGCTTCATTCCAGAGTGTGGGGAAAGAGCAACAGAACATGAATAAATTCATGGAGCTGGCCCCTCAGCTTCCCGTGAGCCAAGCCGGCTCCCCCCACCACACAGATCCTCTGCTTGCCTGCAGCCCTGCTGGTCACCACAGCTCACAGGCTGGGCTGGGGATGGGAGGAGAGGGGAAGCTCTAGAGAGAAGAGGACTGGGACGTGAAAGGGGCTGAGGTGAGGGACTTAAACAGGGGGCCTTGGTGAGTAGCATGAGTGGAGTGGGGAGCCGGGCTGGGCAGAGGGGGCCTCTGGTGAGTGGAGGGAGGGCAAAGGGAAGGAGAGGAGTGGCAGGACCTGGGGTGGATGGGGCCTGAGGATCAGGTAGGGGAGGCTCGTGTGAGCCTGGGCCCGCTCTCTGATCCATCCATCATCCAGCCTGGGGGAGCTGATCTGGAATTAGACATGCACAGGGCTGACACGGCCCTCAGCCCCCCGAGGAAGACAAATGGCGACAAAGACCTTGAATAAAATTTGTATTTATGGTTGGAGGAGGAGGCCCCTCCCCCAGTGACTGCCAATCCTTTCTCTCCCACTCCGTGCAGACATCTGGGGGCCTCCCCCCACTCCCAGCACAGGCCCAGCCTCAGCAACCTCTCTTTCTCAGCATCATCATGAGGTACGGGTCAGGGGGTGCAAGGAAGGGGTACAGAAGACAAGAGAGGAGGAAATCACTCTCCATCCGATAATCATGCCCTGGTGTGCCCTGTGCCCTCCATTTTACACAATGTATTGCCTTACATGAAGTCTTGGCTTATCCTGGTCTCTAAGAGGCCTTTGCAGCTGTCCACTTCCAGGGTCTCCAAACGCCCCTACTTTCACCAGTCCTAAAGCCTATTTTCGGAGCCTCTGGGGTCCCTGGGAGCAAGACATTTTCCCCAGAGGGCCCAGGCCCTAAGAAAGGATGCAGCCAATAGCTTTTTCTCTGGACCCTGATCTAGCAAAGCCTGTGTTCCCTCTTGGCCACTCTGAAAGACAGATACAGTCCCCTCTTACAGGAGGGTGCCTAGCGCATAATCTGCATTTTACTGATATTAATTTACATGACCAACTTCAACCCCCACTCCAAATACCCGTTATGTGGGGCCCAACTTTTCTGGGTTTCATCTAACAACAAATTCTTGAGAAGGAGGAAGGGGCAGAGAGTCCTGGGACTGGATAAGTCTGGGACCAGGGCAGGGTGGCATTCGGTAAACTGAGCAGGGCAAATGAGATGACAGCTGTCTTCTGACTTCCTTTCTCCGCAGTAGATTCCCTCATTCTCAGTCCCAAGGTAGGAAAAATGGTATTTGTGGGCTCTAGATTTAGGGACTAAGAGGAAGACAAATACAAATCCCTCCCTTCAAACAGCCCTCACACATACATACACAAAAGACACAATCCACAATCGCACTCACCCAGGGACACACAGGGCCAGGATCCCATGGCCACCTCCACACTTTGGAGCACAATGCACAGGCCCAGAGCCTAGCACTGCTGGCAGAGCCGCCCTGCCCCCGCGTCTTCCCCACAGTTGATATGTCACATTGGAGTCCAAACACGGACCTGGGTGTCTCTCTGCAGCACGCCATTTACATTTCTCTCTCTCGATCTGTCAACCTGTCCCGGCTCCGTCTCTCTTCCTCTGTCTCTGTCTCTCCGTCTCCCCCTCTGGGGCTGTCAGTCCGTCTCTTTTCGAAGCTTTGTCTCTGTCTCTGCATCTCTATCTGGCTTTCCTTCTCTTTGATTTCTCTGTCGCTCCTTCTCTGCTTTCTTGTCGGTTTCCTGCTTGTTCCCCCGGGCTGGTCTGTTCTCTTATTCTCTCTCTCTTCCTACACACACACACACACACACACACACACACACTTCTCTGCGCCCCCAATACTGAGAGATGGGGGTGGGGGTACCTAGAGATTTGCCTTTTCCAGTTCAGGTCAACTAGTATCAGTTGAACCCTTTTCCATGTTATTCGGTCACGGGCACTGAGGGGCGTGGGTGGATAATTTCTATCTTTTCTAGCCCCTCTTATTTTGTTTTCTGTTTTTGAAGTCACTCCCCCTCATTTTAGCTAGGAAATCTACACCTGTCTTCTCTGCGTGTTTGTGTATTGGCCCCTCTTTATCCCATCGCCGTTCTGGGTTTCCTCTGGGTTCTGAGGATGCCAAACTCCGGGTAAAGGGTGAAAGTAAAGATAGGATGGGGGCCGCCAAACCCTGCAGAACCTGCTCAGAGTCGGGAAGGAACCTAGAGACCCGGGGGTGGGGGGGGGGACGTGGGTGGGGGCCGCTGCCTGCCCCGCCCCCGCGCTTCCCACTCTGGGCACCAGGGGTCGCTCCGCCTCCCGCCGCTTAATAGTGGCTCCCACCGCGCGGCGACTCACACCACCTGCATCGCCGCCCGGGAGGGAGGGGAGGAAGGTTAGGGATGCGGAGAGGTGAGAGGCATGGGCCAGGGCTCTAGCAGGGGCTGGGGCCGCGGCAGGGGTAGCAAGGTGAGTCGGTGCTTGCCAAGAGGCAGAGCACAAAATCTACGAGGAGATCGTGCCCGGTGGGCAGCACCCGCAGCTCAGAGCCTGGGACGTCCGGAGCGCGGGGAGTAGTCCCGGCTCCAGCCAAGAGCGGTTTGTCTGGGCAGCCTGGGACCCAGGCACCGCCATCCCTGAGAAAGCAGCAGTCTGGAGAACAGGCATCTCAGATCTGTAAGAAACCAGTCGTTCGAGAAGCCGCGGATCTCAGGTGCCCAGGATCCTTAGGACTGAATGGGAGGGTACTAGAGGACCAGGGACTCTGGACCGTCGGGAGCTACCCCTGACGTAGCCCACGAGGGGCCTCCCCTCGACTGACGGCTCGGGGAGCGGCACCACAGCGGCGAGGCCGCAGAGGCAGGGTACGGGGAGAGGGCGGCAGCCGTCGGGGGAGTGCAGACCCCAGCCCAAGGCGGGTCACCGCCTCCTGGGCCCGCGGAGAGCCCCGGGCCCCAGCAGCCATTGCGCCCAAGAGTGAGGAAGATTTGCTGGCCCTGGCCGCGTCGCGGCTGAGCCGCCGCAAGAGGGTGGCGGGCGCGGCCGTCGGGGTGGCCATGGTGCTGCTGCTGCTGGTGGCTATCCCGCTGCTGGTGCACAGCTCCCGCGGGCCAGCGCACTACGAGATGCTGGGTCGCTGCCGCATGGTGTGTGACCCGCATGGGCCCAGAGGCCCGGGCCCCGACGGCGCGCCTGCTTCCGTGCCCCCCTTCCCGCCGGGCGCCAAGGGAGAGGTGGGCAGGCGCGGGAAAGCAGGCCTGCGGGGGCCCCCAGGACCGCCAGGTCCAAGAGGGCCGCCGGGAGAGCCCGGCAGGCCAGGCCCCCCGGGCCCTCCAGGTCCAGGTCCAGGCGGGGTGGCGCCCCCTGCCGGCTACGTGCCTCGCATTGCTTTCTACGCGGGCCTGCGGCGGCCCCACGAGGGGTACGAAGTGCTGCGCTTCGACGACGTGGTGACCAACGTGGGCAACGCCTACGAGGCAGCCAGCGGCAAGTTTACTTGCCCCATGCCAGGCGTCTACTTCTTCGCTTACCACGTGCTCATGCGCGGCGGCGACGGCACCAGCATGTGGGCAGACCTGATGAAGAACGGACAGGTGAGATGCCCCTCCCCCAGCCCAGCTCAGACTAGTCGCTCTCTAGATCTCTCCGCACTCATCCCACAACCTGAGACCCTTGGCCGAAACGGCGTCACTGAATCCAGGAACCCCAGGCTGCCAAGAACCATAGATCGCTTCATTAACCCACAGAGGAAATTGGGGCCCAGAGAAGGAAAACCACCTACCTAGGGCCTCACGGAGTGTAGAAATGGCGTTGGAATTAGAACTCAGGACTCAAACCTGAGTATCTCTACAGCTGCGCCTCGCATTGCAACTATGGACAACACCAGATGTCTTTGGTGTCTCGCCCTGCCAATTCGCCTCTTTTCTTGTCCTGTCTTGGGCTATCCTTTATTCCGCGGAGGCCCTCCCTGGTCTTTGGGTCTCCCAGCCCCGCGTTGTACCAGCTAACTAGAGTCTAGGCTCCTTCGAATTAGAATGGAATCCGTGTCTCAGGGAGTAGGAAGTCGGCAGCCGTTCCCATGTTGTGGGCATTCAGCTTGGGTGCTTGAGGAAAAGGTAAAAAGGAAGAAAACAATCGCTTACTCAATTCACCTGCCAAGTCTCGGGGCCTAGAACAGCCTTGCTTTCAGCTGAGTCTGTGGCCTGGCAGCTCAAGGGTCAGCCTGGTGGCTGGAAGGAATGAATTTGGGAGAGGAAGAGGCAAGGGACAGATAAAAAAAGCCTTGGACCCTGGCTTGGTCCTGTAGGCCCCACACCCTCCCTAGCAACCTCTCAGTATCCAGGTTCCACGGCTCCCTGCCCTTGTGAGTAGTTGGAGCCACTGTCGCCTCTCTTTCGGGGGAATAGCCCCAAGGACTAAGCTCTAGCACCGAAATTTCATACAGAGTGGGAACCAGAGGCCACAGGTGTGGGGTCGGGTGGGAGAAGGTGCGAGAGCTGCGCAGGCCGCAGGGGGACGTTGGGGCTGAGCGGTGACCTCAGTACCCCGTGTGAAGGGGGTGGTGGCGACCGAGGAGCTTCAGGCCTGCCCGAGCCTAATACCGCTGCAGGGTCTGCCTGCCCCCAGACCTGCTTTGGGGTCTCATCCCAGCAGGGCTGCCGCAGGAACCCAGGGAAAGGGAGTGAGTGTGCGTCCACATGGGGTGAGAGTGTGTCAGGGAGTGTGTGTGAGTGCCAAGTGCGAAGGTGTGAGAGTAGAGTGGTGTCGGTCTGCCTATGACACTGAGTAGGTGTGCTTGGTCTATGCAGGGTATCTGGGAGGAGGCGGAGGGGCGAGTGTGAAACTAAAGCGTGCGAGTTTTGGAGGGGGAGGGGACCGTGAAGCTCCCACTCTGTATTCCTCGGAGCGGGCGCTGCGGCCCTGGGGACAGTAAATAGTGATTAGAATAATGATGAATAATTAATGAGTTAATAACCAGTCCCTGTGGGACTCTCTGGAAGAGGGGGGCTGGAGGAGGCCCGAAGCCACCGCTGTGAGCCCGGAGGGGAGGAAGGGCTTCCTGATCTGGCAGAAGGCGACTCCCACGCCTGGGCACCAGCGGGTGCTCGGTCGGGAAATCTGCGCCCACAGGCGAGAGCACAACAGTGCACCTTAGCACGGCCCGCACCCTACACTCGCACAGGCACACGTATGCCCCACCACGGGGGAAGCCAGCCCTCCATGAGGACTGAGAGGAGCTCCGAGCCGGTTCAGAATTTTAGAAATTATTATATAGGCACATTTTATTTATTTTTGAGACGGAGTCTTGCTCGGTCACCCAGGCTGGATGCAGTGGTGCGATCTCGGCTCACTGCAACCTCAGCCCTCAGGTTCAAGCGATTCTCCTGTCTCAGCCTCCCGAGTAGCTGGGACTACAGGCACCTGCCACCACACCCGGCTAATTTTTGTATTTTCAGTAGAGACGGGGTTTCGCTTTGTTGGTCAGGTTGGTCTCTAACTCCTGACCACAGGTGATCCACCCGCCTCAGCCTCCCAAAGTGCTGGGATTACAGGCATGGCTTTTATTTTTAAAATGAGAATAGAATGTGAAAATGCATTAAAAATAATTTAAGAATGCAAACCACTGTTCTGGACACACCTAACACGTAATTCACTTGATCCTAACACCCTATGAGGTGGGTTCTATTATTATCCCTCATTTTACAGGCCAACTTGAAGTCCAGAAAAGGTGCGGAATTTGCCCCGCGTCACACAGCTAGTGAATGGCAGAGCGGGAGCAGCTCCACGATGTCCTGCTCTCCCTGGTCCTCCAGCCCCTACCTGCTGCCTTCGCACGCCCAGCCGCCCCGACCCCTCTCATCACTCCAGCTCCACACAGCATGAGCGGGTTGTTTTGTCCTCTCTCGCTAGGTCCGGGCCAGCGCCATTGCTCAGGACGCGGACCAGAACTACGACTACGCCAGTAACAGCGTCATTCTGCACCTGGATGTGGGCGACGAGGTCTTCATCAAGCTGGACGGCGGGAAGGTGCACGGCGGCAACACCAACAAGTACAGCACCTTCTCCGGCTTCATCATCTACCCCGACTGAGCCGGCCCCGCCCCGCGCCCCCATCCTCCCTTCGCTCCCGTCCTCACCCACCTCCAGCCCGCCCCACCCGAGGCGCCACCCCGCCCTTTGAGAGCGTGCCGGTGGGGTGGACCCTCTCGTTCCCGGAGGCGGCCTAAATGGGCGGACTCTTGGTGCTCAAGGGTACACGACCAGGAGGAGGAGGAGGAGACGAGGCCGGAGGAGCAGAGCGACTTCCAGAGGGACCACCCGCACCTAAGTGCGCGCTGGACCCCAGAGGGGCAGAGGTTGTGGCTCTCTCTTTTGTACAGAGATGGGGAGCAGTTTCACTAGCAGGGCCACAGGCCCAAAAAGCCGAGGGAAGCCCCCGCAGCTTGTGAGGGAAATAAAAGAAACGAGGAGCCCATTTAGGCAAGAGAAGACATAAGACAGGGTAGCCAGGTTCTCGGTCCTGATAACTTTCTCTCGCCACCCCCTCCTCCCCTCATCTCCACTTTCAGGCTCAGGCTCCAGCCTTGGCAGCCTTCCGGTGAACTGGAGGGACCAGTGAATTCTTTCCTGGCATTTGAAACATTTTGTACAGTCCCCTTTCCACCCCTATCTGGGCGAGGCCCCGGGGCTACAGCTGCTGCTGCCTCTTCCAATAAAGTGAGGTTGGGGGATTGTGTGTGGCTGCTTAACTTGGAGCATAGACTGGGGGGAAAGTGGCTGGAGCTTTCCCTCATTCCTCTAAAGGGCTCCTACCCGGCTGTCAGTCCCTGCCAGAGGCAAAGGTTTAGTTAATTCCAGGCAAGGCGTGCCTCTGGCGGGAAAGGGGGAGAGGCTTCTACTCTGCTATGGGAAGGGAGGGAGGGTCTTAGCTTCAGGAGAGCTTTAGGGCCTCACGCTGTAGGTGGAGGAAGACACCAACCAGAGTGACACTAACAAGGGAAGATTCCAAAGGTCTGGGTCTGGTGCTTCTGCTTTTCTGCCCAATGCACGTAGAGTTCTAGAAGAGGAGCTCTAGGGGGTGAATGAGTACCTGAAGGCTCCTGCGTATAAGTGGGACTGATCTCAAGGAGCGAGAGGAAGAGCGGATCCCACAATTGGTTGCCAACATATTCACAGAGCTTTCGAGGCCATGGGCTAGGCGGGAGTGGGATGCCTCCCTTCCTTTCAGGATTCAGGACGGCTTCCAGATGGGAGCCTGGGGGATCCTGAGAGCCCAGGGCTGGACTCCGAGCTGGAGGACACTGCCACCATGTGGGCAACAGGAGAGTGACAGTAGCTGGCCTGTTTGAACACTGAGAACTCATTAGCTAGACCTGTGGATACTTGAGAAACTTTATTGAGGACAAAAGTGGTCGGCTCCCAGTCCCATGGGCAGACCGACAATAAATAAGGGCTAAAAGGAAGATGCACCGCAGGGCAGGATGGGTGCCTCATGATGGAGAGCCCAGGGGGGCAGCAGAACCAATTGGAATGAAACACTGGAGAGAGAGAAGACCTTGTCACAGCCCAGCCAACCTTGCACTGTAGCCAAGCCCTCCTGCTGACCTCTTTGTGAAGGAGCCCAGGTGGCCCCCTGCCCCTGCCCCCCACCTGCCATCAGGCTCACTGTGCAGCCACAGCTAGGCTGGGGGTTGGAGTCTCACCAGGGCTTCCTGCCATTCGAGTAATGTGGCCACAGGGTTGGTGCAGACCCGGGTGGGGCCTGGAGGAGGGGCTCTGCTGGTGTAAAAGGCACACTCATCGTCCAGACGAGCCTCGTGGAAGCAGTGGATGGCAGTTAAACACGCTTTGAGGCGCTGCCTCAGGGCTAGGGTTCGAGGGGCCAGACTGCTGGGGCCTGAGGGCCATGGAGAGTTTAGAGCGGGCTCTGGGGTTCTATACTTCCAGCATGTCCTGTCCTCTCCTCCTCCCCCACCAAGGGCCAAGCCAATTGGGAGTGAAGGGCTGGAAGTGCAGCCCCTCCCCTCTTCCTGAGGGAGAGCCAGGCTGGGGCAGTGTGGAAGCGTGGAAGCAGGCGATTGCCTGGGGCAGGGGCACAGCTCACAGTGAGATGAGGAACTCCCATGTTCACACTCCTTCCCAGCCAACTCCTTACCTGCCTGGCCTTCTGGAGGCCTCAGAGACTGGAGTGAGCAGATAGGAGGGCTGGCACAAAGTGGGCGTTGGGAAGAGAAGATCAGGCTGGTGGTTGCTGGAGCCCACTGACTGCAGCAGGGTGGTAGGCTGGACTCCGGACTTCTACGTTCCAGGCTGCAGGGCTCTGATGCCCCCAGCTGTACCCTAGGGCAGGGCCCTGGGGGTCCAGCCTGCCCCTGGGTGCTGGGCTGAAGGGGCCCGGGCTCTGCTGGAGGGCAGGGCTCTGGCACCTCAAGCTGTTCCTGCAGGGAGGGCTCTGCTCTCTCAGGCTCACTCCTACAGCAGGACCCTGGGGGCCTGGGCTCTGCTGGAGGGCAGGGCTCTGGTACCTCAAGCTGTTCTTGTGGGGAGGCCTCTGGTATCTCAGGCTCACTCCTACCGGATTCTGGAGGCCCGGGCTCTGCTGGAGGGCAGGACTCTGGTACCTCAAGCTGTTCCTGGGAGGAGGGGTCTGATGTCTCAGGCTCACTCCTACAGGTGGCCTCTGGGGGCCTGGGCTTTGCTGAAGGGCAGGACTCTGGTACCTCAAGCTGTTCCTGCAGGGAGGGCCCTGGTATCTCAGGCTCACTCCTACAGCAGGCCTCTGGGGGCCCAGGCTCTGCTGGAGGGCAGGGCTGTGGTTCCCTGCACTCCTCTGGAAGGCAGGGCTTTAGCAGCCCTGAGTGTTGTAACAGTCCAGGAAGGTGGGAATTCCCAGAGTTATGCTCTGTGGTATTCAGAGTTCTGGAAATCTCAGTTAGCAGGGGCTGAAGTTCAACCATCTCCAGAGAGGAGCCTCCATTAAGGGGGACACACTGGGCTCCTACCAGTCCCTCCACCTCCTGTCTCAACAGCTGCTGCAGGATCCCAATGCGCTGTGGTGGGAGAGAGCACCCCAGTGTGACATCAAGATGTGGGTACAGTAGTCTACCCATACTGTCCTATTCCTGACCCCTCATCTCTTTTCCCTCTCTCCCAGCCAGTTATTGTTCAATAGACATCAAAGCTGTTGCCCCCACAGACTCACCTGCATCTTTGCCTCCTGGAGGCTGGGGGTTCTGTTAGAGCAGGATCCAGAAGGAGTGGCCACAGGTGGTTTCCCTGACCCCTCCAGCGATCTGATAGAACACTCCTGTTCAAATAACCGGACTGCAACCTGCTCCTGTCACCAAAGAACAAGGCACACAAGAAAGCCAGGCTGGGGCAGGAGAAAGACCAGCCTGAGTCTCACCCTCATGAGGAATGGATTGAAGCCCCTGAGAGGCCCTAGACATACATTAGGAGGGGCACGGAGAAGCAGGGAGAGTTAGGCAGCTTTTCCAGAGAGTACTTTCTTTTTTTAAAAATTTTTATTATTTTTAGATCAAGACGGGGTTTCACTGTGTTGGTCAGGCTGGTCTTGAACTCCGACCTCAGGTGATCCGCATGCCTTGGCCTCCAAAGTGCTTGGATTACAGGTGTGAGCCACCATGCCCGGCCCAGAGACCACTTTCTAAGTTTTTAAAATCTTTAGTAGAGACAGGGTCTCACGAGGTTGCCCAAGCTGGTCTCAAAGATCTGGGCTCAAGCAGTCCTCCCACCTCAGCCTCGTGAAGTGCTGAGATTACAGGTGTGATTCCATGCCTGGCCCAGAAAGCACACGTGCCTCAAACTCCTGGGCCTCCAGGCCAGCAGCACAGGGCAAGGGACCTCAGCATGGGGAGGCTTCTGATACTTACCCAGGGCAAGGCAGGATCTTCAGAGCAGGACTGAGGGGAGACACCACTCAGCCACTGGGCCTGGCACAGAAGTGAGATGTCAGCAAGCCTGGACACCCACAAATGGCACTCAACCTCCTCTTGCTTCTGTCTCCTCTCTCCTGTACCCATCCATCTTCTCTCTCCCCTATCCGTGGCTTACGCCAGCCACTCTCCCATGCCCTCTCTTACCTGCTGAACTCTGGGGGTTGATGGCACGGGTGTGAACTGGGTTTTAGGTTGAAGGGTGAGATGCCGCAACACTGAATATGAGTTCTGGGGAGAGATGTGGTGGCTGAGCAGGGACAAAACCCAGACCTAGCAAGGATCTCCAGCCAGACTGTTTTGCCCCTGCCCGCCCTGAGTTGTTAACACAAACCAGAGATGGAGGGCCTGGGGAAGGTACACGTTGAGCCCGTCCAAAGGGTGATGGACATGGCACTGTATGGCCAGGCAAGGGCTGGGCCACAGGGGCAGGGGAGGGCATCAGGTGGTAGTCAAGGTTGTCCTGTGAAGAAGAAAAAGGTGGAAGAGTGACCCCTGCCCCCTTTGTCTTCCTATATCTTGTTTTCTCTACAGCAGCCAGTGTGATTCTTTTAAGACCTAAGTTAAATCATGTCACTTTCTTGATCGTCCCCTCTCCCCATGGCTTTCCACTCATTCCAAGAAAAGCCAAGGACTTACACTGGTGTACAAGTCCTTACCGAATCTGATCCTATCACGAAAACCGTATCTCCTACCGCTCTCCTTACTCTGCTTCAATCTCACTGGCTTCTCCTTTTTGCTGACTCTCAAACACACCAGGTACATTCCCTCCGCAGGGCCTTTGCCTCTTCAATTCTCTTGGCCTGGAATGTTCCTACAGATACCAACATGTCTCATTCCTCCAACCCCTCTCTTCACTTAAACGTCATCTTCTCAATAACAGTTCCCTGACCCTGGCTGGGCGCGGTGGCTCACGCCTGTAATTCCAGCACTTTGGGAGGCTGAGATGGGAGGATCATGAGGTCAGGAGTTCAAGACCAGCCTGGCCAACATGGTGAAACCCCATCTCTACTTAAAAATACAAAAATTAGCTGGGCATGGTGGCGGGTGCCTGTAATTCCAGCGACTTGGGAGGCCGAAGCAGGAGAATTGCTTGAACCCAGAAGGCAGAGGTTGCAGTGAGCCGAGATCACGCCATTGCACTCCAGACTGGGCAACAAGAACGAAACTCTGTCTCAAAAAACAAAAATAAAAAAACAGTTCCCTGACCAATCTATATATATATATTTTTGAGATAGAGTCTCGCTCTGTTGCCCAGGCTGAAGTGCAGTGGCATGATCTTGACTCACTATGACCTCTGCCTCCCAGGTTCAAGTGATTCTCCTGCCTCAGCCTCCTGAGTCGCTGGGATTACAGGCGCGTGCCACCATGCCCGGCTAATTTTTGTATTTTTAGTAGAGATGAGGTTTCACTATGTTGGCCAGGCTGCTCTCGAACTCCTGACCTCGTGATCTGCCCGTCTCAGCCTTCCAAAGTGCTGGGATTACAGGCATAAGCCACCGCACCCGGTGACTGATCTATTTTGAAGTGCAATACCAACTCCCCTGCTCCCAATTCCCCTTTAGTGCCTTTTTACTATTATTTTTAACAGAGAACTTATCACCAACATACTATTTTATTTTATACATGTGTTTATTTCTTGTCTTCCCCTTCTAGAATATGAATTTCTTTATTGCTGTATGTCTACAGTCTTGAACAGTGCCTGGCACTCAGTAGGGTGGTACTACTCAGCAAATATTTGTGGAGCGAAGGGATGAATGCTTATGGCTGTCAAGTGTCAGATCTGTCTCACTCTTAGCACTGATCTGATGGTGATATAAACACATACCAGGCTGTGAGCTTTCACCTCAGTCCCCAGACATCTGATAAAGAGAGGTCAGTCTCACGTTGGAGAGGGACTGGGTGCATCTGGGATAAACCCACCCAATAGCATCCTAAGGCCCAGGACTGCCTGGATCTACATACAACCCTCAGCGTCAGCTGCTGTTTCGAAATTCTCCCAGGCACCTCCCACACCTCCCATCCCTCAACCCAGGAGAGTCATGTCTTACCCTGCTATGTGTCATTTCTTGTTTTTTTCTTAATGGTACTCGCTGGGCCAGACCAAGGGAGGCCACACTTCCTTCACCTGAGCGAGTGACAACCTCATGTTCTCCTTTAGAGAGAGAGAAAGCTAGGAAGAAACAGAATATTTGTTGTAGAGTCTAGAACACCCACCAAAGTTTGGCACAGGATTCTGCAACTTCGGAAGAGGGAATACTAGTTTAATAGCCCCCATTGCACTATTAGGAGCACGAACCCATCCAGCAGCCCCTCAACACCCAACGCTATCTCAGTAAACACTTATTAATCTGAATGTCTATGTAGGCTGGGATTGTGGTGATGGCCCTTAGGGACTGGGGATAAACAGCAAGTGGAAGATAAATCTTGCAGGAAGTGGCAGAGAGAGGGCAGAAATGGAGACCGTCTCCTTTGACACAAGTGCAACTGTGCCAACCTCTGGCCCATCTAGAAGGTCTCTTCTTCTCCTTCTGACCTAGCCTCCCCGCCTCTCACTTCCTCACGCCCCCTTCCAGCCTGCTGAGCTTTCTCTGGTCTTGTTCCCTGCTTCAGGCAGCCCACCTGCCTGTGCTCTCCCCACAGCCAGACACACTCACCAGGTTGGACTGGGGTCTCCAGGAACAATCCTGAGGCCTGGCTCACAGAAGTCCTGATGACAATAAGGACAGTAGCCAGCAGTCACTGAGTGCCAAGCATGAGCTGCGCATGTGCTAAGTGCTTTACAAACATCATCTCATTTCATTCTCATGACAACCTCTAATGATGGTACAAATGTTATTCTCACTTGACAAAGAAACCAAAGCTCAGAGAGGTGAAGGTAAGCTTGCACAACTAGTAAAAGTAGTAAGAGTTAGGATTTAAGCCCCAATCCCATTTATTGCCACAGTCTATACTCTAGCCACTAAACAAAAGAGATAGCACATTTCTGTCCTCCTTGTCCCCCTATGACTTGAGGAAACTGATGTCACACTGAGGCCTGGCTGTGAAGGCCTGAACCCTATTCCAAGAGCTCATCCCGGGCAGTCATAGGTTCCTTGCTTCCCCTCCTGAGTTGGTGAGGAGTCCTAAAACTACTAGAAGACCCCAACTCTGGGGGACTCCTGTATCAGACACTGGTTCATTCTTTTCCAGATAACCTTCTCCCACACCCTCTCCTTTCTCACCGGCTGCTGCCAGCTGTCTCCCTTCTTAGCTCCTGGAAACTGGGGCGAGTGGAAGGGTGAAAGGAAGGTCCTGAAGGTGAAATCTGATCCACAGGAGCAAGAGATGAAAGCAGAATCAGAGGTGGACCCCAAACCCTCAGGCCTCACCAACCCCATCTCCCTGCATAGGATCCCTTGCCTCATCATGAGGTACCTCCTTTCCCAGAGCCCAGCTTTGTCCCTGGAAGAAGCTCCCAGAAGGACCAAGTATCAATCCCTCAAGGGCACTCACCAGAGCCTGTAGCCTCTGGGGGCACAAAGTCTGGCCTCGAGGTCCTGGTCCCTCCAGCCTTGAGAAGCAGGAAGCCCTGGCAGGGTCCAGTCGGTGGGTGGGCGTTCTGGGGGCCAAATATGCAGAGGCCCGAACACCCTGGGACGCCAACAGGGACCATGAGCACAGCTCAGGATGCCTCCCTCAGTGCCCCGCAGCCTGATCCCCTCACATCCTGTTTCATTACCTGGCCCCTCTGGGTGGTGCCTCCCTGATTTCCTCGAATCAGTACTCTCTTAGCCAGACTAGGCTGGCGTCCCAGGTGACAGCTCTTCACACCCTCACCTGACAGGATGGTGGCCAGAGCTGCAGGATCAGCCACAAACTCTATGGCCCCTGGAGCCTCTGCAAGGAAAGAGGAGAAGGAAAGGTGAGAAGGAACAGGAAGGGGGAAGTCTAGGGCAGAGGGACCCTAGCAAAGTCACCTCGATTTTGGCTTCTTTTTTTTTTTTTTTTTTTTTTTTTAAGAAATAGATGGCTGGGTGCAGTGGCTCACCTGTAATCCCAGCACTTTGGGAGGCTAAAGCAGGCAGATCACCTGAGTTCAGGAGTTCAAAACCAGCCTGGCCAACATGGTGAAACTCCGTCTCTACTAAAAATATAAAAATTTGCTGGTGCAATAGCTCATGCCTGTAACCCAGCACTTTGGGAGGCCAAGGAGGTGGATCATGAAGTCAGGAGTTCAAAACCAGCCTGGCCAAGATGATGAAAATACAAAAATTAGTTGGGTGTGGTGGTGGGCGTATTTTACAAACTGGGGAAGTAGCTGCAGCCAGCAGTAGCTGAGACTCATGGGAAAAGCGGAGCTACTTGGGAGGCTGAGGCAGAGAATTGCTTGAACCAGGGAGGCAGAGGTTGCAGTGAGCCAAGATTGCGCCACTGCAGTCCAGCCTGGGCAACAGAGCGAGACTTCATTTCAAAAAAAAAAAAAAAAATTAACTGGGAGTGGCAGGCACTCGTAATCCGAGCTACTCTCGAGGCTGAGGCAGGAGAATTGCTTGAAGCCAGGAGACGGTGTTTGCAGTGAGCTGACACAGTGCCACTGCACTCTAGCTTGGGTGACAGTGAGACTCCATTTCAGATAAAAAAAAAAAAAAAAACAACAACATAAAACAAAAATTAGCCAGGCATGGTGGCAGGTACTCAGGGGAGGCCGAGACATGAGAATCGCTTGAACCTGGAAGGCGGAGGTTGCAGTAAGCTGAGATTGTGCCACTGCATTCTAGCCTCAGGAATAGAGTGAAACTATTTCGAGAAGAGAAGAGAGAAAATAGAGTTGGGGTCTCACTATGTTGCCCAGGTTGGTTTCAAACTCCTGAGCTCAAGTGATCTTCCTGCCTCGACCTCTCAGTGTAGGAATTACAGGCGTGAGCCACCACACCTGGCCACCAAATGGTCCTAGAATGTTACATAAGACATTATTCTAAGCACTGGGGCCCCAAAAGAATAAGACAAAGCCCCTATCCTCAAGAAGCTATCATCAAACTATAGACAGATAACAGACTCAAGCCAAGGTATATACATGTTATAAAAGAAGTACTGCAAAGTATTAGGAGAACATAGAGCAACTGATTATGACCTGGGGAACTGGAAAAGGCTTCAGAAGAAGTGACTTTTTTTTTTTTAAGATGACGTTTCACCATGATGGCCAGGCTGGTCTTGAACTCCTGACCTCAGGTGATCCACCCACCTCGGCCTCCCAAAGTGCTAGGATTATAGGCGTGAGCCACGGCACCCGGCTCACTTTTTTTTTTTTTTTTTTTTAAATAAGAGATGGGATCTCCCTTTTTCTCCCAGGCTGGTCTCCAACTCCTGGCCTCCAGTGATCCTTTAGATTCAGCCTCCTGAGTAGCTGTGATTACAGGCACAAGCCATCACACCTGGCAAGATGACATTTTTACTGGAGGAAAGGGAGGCCTAAGAGCAAAGAGCTTTCCAGGAGCTGGGACCAGGACTATTACAGTAAGCAGGAGTGAGTGCAAAATCCCAAAACCCCACTTTTACTCTTCCTAGTCCCCTGCTCAGCCATGGAGGCTGTGGTCCCAGGGCTCTAACAGGTACCTGTCTGGGCAGGGGGCCCAGGCCCCACATTTTGACCCCCAGGGCTAGGCCTGAGCTCCTCCAAGGGGTTCCGAGGCTGAGTGGTTCCCACCAATCTTTGTGATGTTTCCGCTTGGTGCCTGGCTTTCGGCCTGGGGCCCGCTGAATCAACATGGGGGTGTTGAATATTGAGTGGTGGTTTCTGCACCCATCTCTAGGAAAGGGAGGGGGGACAAAAAGGTGGGGTTTAGAGTTAGGGCACATTACTGCTGTGACTATTGTCTTCCCCTACTAGGCCCCTCTTACCCTTGGATCTTGGTTCTCCTGGTCCAGGGCCTTTACAGTGGGTAAAGGCGTGCGTCTCTGAGAGCGTACCGGAATCTTGCTAGGAGTAGGAGATACACCCCGTAGGAGTGGATCCTTCGAGGCTTGCAGGGTGGTCATGATGGCTACAATTGAGACGGGGAAGAAGGCAGGCAGAATCGGAGATCAAAGATCAACCAGTCCTCGGGGCACCTGTCCTGCCATCCCTGATACCTCTGCCCTAATCCACGCGCCCACAAGCCTCTGGCGCTTGCAAGACCGCTCTTATGGGTGCTACCTCTAGACACCCCGAGCCTACTTTTTCGCCCTCGGGTCCCGAACTGCCCTCCTCCCTTTGAGCCCAGCAGCCCTCGTTCTCTCCAAGAACCCTGGGCCTCACCTTCTCGAGAGCCCCTCAGGGCCGACCCAGCCTTCTCCGCTTTTCCCCTGAGTCTCAGCTACTGCCGGCTGCAGCTACTTCCCCAGTTTGTAAAATACGCCAAGCCCCTGATTGGCCCGGCAGCGCTCTCGCGGAGGCGCGTGTAGCTGGACCCAGCCGTCCAATCCGCGGGCTTCGCAGGAGGGGCCAAAAGAAGGACCAGTTGTCGAACCACTTTCTGGCCAGGAAAAAAAAACTGCCTCGGCTCAACCAGCCAATCCGAGAGCGGAGCGCGGCTGGAAGGCGGAGAAAGAGGAAGGGTGGGGCTGTTCCGAGGCCGGGAAAGGCGTAGCCCTCTGAGTAGAGTCGTTCACGGAAGCGGTTGTGTTCTCGCGAGGCCTCGGGACCGGCGAGGGGCAGAGTGTATGCCCGAAAGGGCCGTCGCAGCATTAGGGGAACAGTTGATCTTTCTGATGGCGGCTAACGGTGCTGGAGGCTGGCCGAAGCCGCCAACCCGGCTTGACCAAGACATGGCGCCAAGCTTTGGGAACGCCATTCCAGAGGCTCATAGGAAACCTCTGCGTCTGGGCGCGGTGGCGCGCGCCTGTATTCCCAGCACTTTGGGACGCTGAGACAGGAGGATCTCTTGAGCTATAAGTTCGAGACCAGCCTGGGCAGCATAGTGAGACCACTCCCACCCGTGTCTCTATAATAATAATAAATATAATAACAAAGTAATAATAGTCCCAGTGCAGTGTTGTGCTCTTGTAGTTCCAGCTAGTCTGGACGCTGAGGTAGGAGGATTATTTTGAGCCCAGGAGGTTGAGGCTACAGTGAGCTGTGGCCGCGTCACTGCACTCCAGCCTGGGCAACAGAGAGAGAGAGACCCTGTCTTTAAAAAAACAAAGAGAACATCTTCATGTTGTCTCCAGGATAAGGAACTGCCTTCAAATGGGCGGAGAGGGCTCCAGGGAATCGAACTGAGCCTAACAACATGGGCTCCTTGGAGCCTCAGAACCTGGTGAGGTGTCTGGTGAGGTTTTCTTCATTTCACGGAGATGAAACAAAACTGTTTTTGAACTCAGTTACCACAGCACCAGAATTGAATGGCTACTCACAACTGGACGTTTCCTTGCCTCCAGGTTGCCTTTTGCAGATCTAGAGGTCGTGGGAGAGAGGGCTCACCTGCTGATTATTGGTGGGCAGGGCTGTGAGGCTGAGAGATCCTAGAATATCCTCCTTAAGATGAAAGTAGTAACCCCTAATGGGGGGACAGGAAATAAACACTTTCAAGTTTACAGAACTCTGGTAAATTCCACCCCCCGCCCTTTCACAGGGGTTCTTATTACACAAGCCAGAAACGTAGGAGTTACTCTTTTTTTTTTTTTTTTTTTTTTTTTTTAGAAAAAGAGAGAAAAGGAGAAAGAAAGAAACAGCAAAAGAAAGAAAAAATGAAAGAGAAAGAGGAAGAGATTTTAGAAAAAGAGAGAAAAGGAGAAAGAAAGAAACTGTAAAAGAAAGA